>VUQJ01010916.1:4320-17355 GCA_015108635.1 Andinoacara biseriatus
ATCACTCTCAGTGACATCACACAGAGCCAAGAGTTTAAAAAAAAAAAAAAAAGGTTTGAAATGGAGTTTTTCGAACTGCCCAAAGCCTAAGCTTTTGGCTCCCAGGGATAATGCGCATCCAAACTTGGAACAGTGTGTTACAGAAGATAAGGAAAACAATAGGTCACATTTAAAGCTCCTGTTTTTCCAGTGCCAGAAAAAGAAACCAAGCCCTCCAGAATTTCTTTTGAGCATTTAATAATCTGACCAGCTTTTGTATTAGCAGCACATTCATGCCTCAAGCTCCGTTCACTGAATTAGGATCACACTCTGAAATGGAACTCCAGAGCTTCTCCTGCCCTCTGACATTTGACCACCTTCCTGGCCACAGGTGCATTGTGGGTGTGCGTGGTGCTAAATCCTCACTGTAAGAGCGAGGAGAAGACTGGCTGGCTGAAGCAGCTGAAGAAATGGGGAGACATGGACATCTGCCCTCTGGAAGACGGCAACTATGGCAGCGAGCTTCCGAACATTACCAACGCTCTGCCACAGAGCAACCTAGCCCAGGGTGAGCACCAAAAACCACAATTACACTTGCATTAAAATCTGAGCGCGCTGCAAACAGAAACTAATCTGAATTAGAACCAAAGTCTCCATAATGTGAACAATATACACTATATGCCTCATTTCCTCTCGTGATCATGCTGTGTGTTGTCAGACTCTCTGTCCAGGCCAAGGAGGACTGTATTCAGTCGGGCCATCGAAGCCTGCGACCTCCACTGGCAGGACAGCCACCTGCAAAGGATCATCAGTAGCGACTACTACATGTCTCCGTCCTATCAGAGAGAGGGGGAGAGCCTGCTGTTCAACCCACAGGGTCTGCCGCTTTGGCTCGGTAGGTGTTCATTACTCATATCCAGGAATAGTAATGATATTTACCTTTTGCATCATTTACAGTCTGTAATGTGTAAGAGTGCACATGCACAATTTCCAAACATGCACTGAGCAGACAGTTTCTCCAATTCAAGGGCACAGAAAAACTTCACTTTCAAGAAGGACAGTTCATACACACATAATCTCAAATTCAACTGAAAGCCCACACACACACACACACACACACACACACACACACACACACACACACACACAGTAATTCTGCTGATATTGAGGCCAGTATCTACAGTAAGCAGCTTCCAGCTAAGATCTGTCAGATTCTGCAACTTAAGCCAGCTATCAGACACACAGGCTTTCTGCTGAGACTGCACTGAGTGTGTGTGTGTGTATGTGTATGCCATTACTAACTGCCTCATATGTCATGTAGAGTGTGTGTGTGTGTGCGTGTGCGCACAGTGCACAAGTTTACAAGAAAAATACACCTGTGTACAGGAAGGAGTTTGTGTGCTTGTGAAGGTGTCTTGTCCTTATCTTATTTCTGTGTTCACCACACAGACCACGTCCCAACAGCTTGCGCTCGCGTTGACGCCTTGCGTTCACATGGTTATTCCAGAGAAGCACTGAGATTGGCTGTCGCCATCATCAACACGCTCCGCCTCCAGCAGCAGAGGCAGATGGATATCTACAAACACCAGAAGAAAGGTAAGAGTGTTGTTTTTTTTCTGGAGAGAGCGCAGCGTCTCAAATGGTCATTCTAATGTCGGCCTCCCTTTCCATCCTCAGAGCTTCTTCAGAGGGGTGTTACCTCCACCACCAACCTGGAAGGCTGGGTGGGCCATCCATTAGACCCGATTGGCTGTCTGTTCATCACGCTCACAGAAATGTGCCGCGTTGACGACGACAACACCATGGACACCGGAGGTACGAAAACAAAGGCACAGTGCTATTATCCTTTAAATCTCAAGGGGTTCTCACAACTGTTAACCAAATTCTCAGGGTGATGCACTTTACAGCTTGCCTTCAAAAACCTCTTTTACAATGTAAACAGGAAATGGTGAATGTGAGTTTTCTGTGTTTCCTGCCATTGCTCAGGTCTTGGACTCAGAGTTGAAGTCACCTTAGTTTTTCATAAGCAAAGAAAATCTTATTTTGTTTTTATTTAATATAATTTTATTTGTTTTGTTATTTTTACTTAATTTGAGAAATAAAGACAATATGCAGAAATTAATAATAATCCATTTTGGAAATTGTATAAAACATCACATAGTTTTCAAGAAAGGTCTCCAATGTGGGTCTCTGGTTTGAGGGCAGTTTGCGGTGCATTCATCCCAAAGATCTGCAAAGGTTAGTGTGCATATAAGGAACATCTAAAATTAAGCAGTTAATGGATTGTCTGCTGAATTATTTTTATTTTTTTACTGTAACGGCATAAACTTTTTCATACAGCGAGATGCTGAGTCATTATTGATAAAGCATAATGGACGGTGGTGTACAAAGTTTAACTGCTGGAGCGCCACGATTACACAGAATAACTCTACTGCTTTATGGTTAGACACGCATCCCTAATTCTGTACGAGAAGCAAAGTGTGCTTTTTATCTTCTGAACCATGCCATGCTGAGTGTGAAACTTAAATGAAAGTCTCCTATAGGCCAAATTCCTATGTATTTGTAGGATAATATGGCTGCCATTTAAAGTTTTAATTGCAGGGTAGTCAGAGAGTCAGTGGTAGAAGTAGATAATGTGTTTTGCTTGGTATTTTCTGCATCTAAAGTCTGTGATTAAAGAGTGCTTATTTGAAACCGTCAAATGCAGACTGACGATTAGTTGGAGCCTGGGGCGTATGAAAATGTATCATCAAAAAAAAAAATTCCATTGAAGCATGGATTAGAAATATTAATACATGAACGGCAACAGACCTTGGATAGAACCCTGAGGTGTCCCATTTCTGATTGTAAGATAGCTACAGCAATAACTGCATTTTCTCTGCAAAACCAATTAGTTTATGGCGTAGAATATGATGGGCAGTGGTATCAATGGGGTAAAAACCACACTGCTGTGACTGTAATATTTGTAAGCTAATACAAAGTTTTTAACTGACCAATTTTTTTGGCTTAGAAAAGAAGTTTAAAAATCCTCATTTGCTGCCATGCTGCAACATGTATTTTTGGATTTAAAAAAAATTATTCAGCCTCTGTGTGTCCGCTGTTTAGTCTGCAGCACTACTGAGCCAAGCGTCTATCCAATAAATCTAGAGTGCAAACCAAAATCTTAACATGCACCTCAGCAAAATGCATAACCATGAGTCAGATCCCAGGTTTCTTACACAACTGTACAAAGAGCATATTTGCTAAACACAAGGTATAATTTTGGGCCCACATCACCGGCTGATGCAGTATATAATCCTAACTCGAGGTGATCAGGTTCACCAGCAGTGACTCATCACACAACAGACGTCGTGGTCTTATACAAGGACTAGGCACTATTATGCTGCAGGCAGCCATAAACTAGCAGAGCATGAATGGATTGGGCTGGAACACCCTGCTCATTTAGACCAGACCACACTCGTGTGTGTGTGTGTGTGTGTGTGTGTGTGTGTGTGTGTGTGTGTGTGGTATGTATAGAATTTATCACCATTTGCATTTCTCAGTCTGCCCAGGGATTTCTTTTTTTTCTTTTTGTACCAGTGGCCATTGCAACTGAACAGAATAGGGGCTTGGTTTTCTCATTGTTACCAGGCTACAGGGAACTATTGTCAGCTCAGACAATGCTGACCACTGGCACACTCATCTGTTTGGTGTGTGTGTGTGTTGGAGATGGAACTACAGAATGAATGATTGTCTTGTGGTGGTTTGGGAATTTGAGGAGAGTGGTATGATGATTTTGCGTGCTCGGGGAGTATAGCCTGGGCACCATGCTTTCATTCCCCCATGTGAGACAGCTGGGAACATCTGTTGTAAAGTGGGTGTATCTAGACAGTGTTTAACCCAATCAAAATATGCTTCCCTCTTTGGTATTTTCAAATCAACCAATCATTCTAGAGGAGGAAGAAAACAAGAGCAAGTTAGCAATGGGGTTAAGTCGGTAAGCCCAGTTTCCACTTTTCTCTAGATTACTACACATACATATACACATCCCTAGAATAAACAGGATTTGGGGGGGATCTCTTGCTCAGTGGGGATTTCAGCAGAATGATGGGGAGGGGGAGCAAGAGAGAACAAATGGGCACCAATCAACAGCTGAGGCTCTTGTGGCATCTGTTCTCAGTTATAATTGTCAAGCATTAGTGTAGAGCATGTAGCCATCTTAGATTTGTGAACACATCCTACTGTCAAAGCCACACTGATATGAATTCCACACAGCTTTTATTTATAAATTAAAAAAGTAATGCCAGTTTTCCCCCCATAAATCTTTCATGAAGAAAAAAAAAAAACTATGCTTTTTCAAATGCTAGTGCTAGAACAGATTCATATTATAGAAGTCTTTCTTTAGACACACTTGCCCATGTCCAAACTTTGGACTGGTACTGTATATGATACATATTCCTGTCTGCTATGAAGGGAAGCTTTGCAGTGCTTGAGTCTTTGTTTTTCTGTCCCCTGCCTTCTTCTGACTGAATTTCTTTGTTTTGGGGTTTGTCTGTTTTTTTGGTCTGTCTTCTTTTTTAGACTGTGACCCCAGACCTCCAGTCTACCACCATGTGCCAGTGTGGGGCAGTCCAGATGCAGGGGAGTCTTACTTGACTCTGGCCTTAGAGGTGGCTCTGATGGGTATGGGTCAGCAGAGGATAATGCCCGAGGGACTGTATGGGCAGGATAAGGTAATAATTTGATATCACATCGAACTAACTTGTACTTTTTATAGAAAATACAGTAAAGTGAGGATGCTTGGATTGCTAATGAACACTAAAATACACCTATGGCACACTTCATTATATAAAGAAGCTGGTGTAAATCTGTAGATGTCACCATGAAAGTAAATCACTGTAATTTACCATTTGTTGAAAGTAAATGCCATGCAAGGAGAGGGGGGAAGGTTGCGGCATTTTTGTTTCCTGAAAAACAAGCAGAAAGTCATAGTACTTAATTCACTGTGATTTAGAATAAATCCAAGGAACCATTTCTTTGTGTAAATGGTAATCTGCTTTAGAGGGCTTAACATGACTGCCACAGACCTTTCCTAATGTCACTAGAATTAGCTGCAGCCTTAATGTTTCAACCAAGAATTGCATTTAAAACCAATCACATGTGCATTGAGACCTTGAACTAATTTTTTTTTTTCTTTTTTTGGTTTCAGTAAAATAAATTTTTGTGCTGTAACAATAGATGTGGACAGATGCAAGAGTGTGTGATAATCTGCTGGTCATTTAATAAACTGTATTGTCAGAAGCATTTGGTCGTCTGCCTTCACACGCATATGAACTTCAGTGACATCTCGTCCTTAATCCATAGGGTTTAATATGTCGGCCCACTGAATACAGGCTTTCCACAAGGTTTAGCAGTGTTTATGGGAATTTTCGACCATTCTTCTAGAAGCACATTTGTGAGGTCAGGCACAGATGTTGGCTCTCAGTCTAATTCATCCCAAAGGTGTTTAATCTCTGTGAAGGCCAGTCAAGTTCTTCCACACCAAACTCGCTCATCCATGCCTTTATGGAGCTGCTTTGTGCACTGCTGTGCAGTCATGTTGGAACAGGAAGATGCCATCCCCAAACTGTTCCCACAAAGTTGGGGGCATGAAATTGTTCAAAATGACTTGGTATGCTGAAGCATTAATCACTGGAACTAAGGGGCTGAGCCCAACTCCTGAAAAACACCCCCACACCAAAATCCCCCTTCCACCAAACTTTATCCTTGACACAATGCAGTCAGACAGGTACCGTTCTCCCAGACTCGTCCATCAGATTGCTGGATGGAGAAGTGCGATTTATCACTCCAGAGAACACTGCTCTAGAGTCCAGTGGCGATGTGCTTTACACCACTGCATCCGACGCTTGCATTGCACTTGGTGATGTGAGGTTTGGATTCAGCTGCTCGGCCATGGAAACCCATTCCATGAAGCTCTCTATGCCAGAAGTGTCAAACTCAAGGCCTCAAGGGCCAGTGTCCTGCAGGGTTTAGATGAGTCTCTGATCCAACACACCTGAATCAAATGGCTGAATTACCTCCTCAGTATGCAGGCGAGTTCTCCAGAGTCCTGCTAATGACTTCTATATTTGACTCAGGTGTGTTGAAGCAGAGACACATCTGAAACCTGCAGGACACTGGCCCTCGAGGCCTGGAGTTTGACACCCCTGCTCTATGCACTGTTGTTGAGCTGATCTGAAGGCCACGTGAAGTTTGGAGGTCTGTAGCAATTGACTGCAGAAAGTAGGTGACCTGTGCGCACCATGTGCCTCAGCATAAACTGACCCCACTCTGTCATTTTACATGGCCTACCACTTTGTAGCTGAGTTGCTGTCATTCCCAATTGCTTGCACTTAGTTATAATACCACTGACTTTCACAACACTTTCACAAATGCTTGTAGAAGCAGTCTGAATGCCTAGCTGCATAATTTATACACCTGTGGCCATAGAGGTGATCAGAACGCCTGAATTCAATGATTTGGTTGGGTGAGTGAATACTTTTGGTAATATAGTGTGAGGAGTTTGAGATAAAGTATTAAAACTCCAAGGCCTTTTCTTTCATATAATTTTTAATGCCGGTGGAGTGGTTTATTTAGACAGTCTTGAAATTCTTGAAATTAGTTGAATTCCACTGGAAACATTTGTAATAGTATCTGTTTGTTTTTTTGTTTTTTTCTGGCTACTTGAGAATATATTTCTGTGAAAATGGACTTTATGGTTACAGTGAATTCTGTTTGTGTCTCCGTGTTCTAGGTGTGTCGTAATGAAGAGCAGATTGTTGCAAAGCTTCAAGAACTGGAGCTGGATGATCTCCTGGTTCAGACACTACGGAAGCAGGCCGTACAGCTACTAGAAGGTAAAACATGTGAAGTTACTTTTTAAAATTTTTTTTTTTTTTTTTTTTCCCCCAATATCAAACACATTCTACAAAAGATTATATCAGATTTTGAAACTTGGGGAAATCACAGTTTTGCGTTCAGAATGTATAAGTTGTGAAGTGTGGCTGAAAAGCTTAACTCACAATATTTATTCAGCGTGAGTCACATCCAGGCAGTGGAGACCATGCCTCACACAAAGGTACTTTTGGCACGTCCTTGAGACAGAAGGTAAAGATTTTTTTTGTTTTGTTTGTTTTCTCTTTGCTCCAGCTGGCCCGTTCAGCGGTCTGGGTGAGGTCATCCACAGGGAAAGTGTTCCAATGCATACCTTCGCCAAGTACCTGTTCTCTGCCCTGCTGCCACATGACGCAGACCTGGCTTATAAAGTTGCTCTCCGCGCCATGAGGTCAGATTTCCCCATTCACTGCAGCATCAATCAGCTATTGATTAAAAGTATTTTATGTTGCATGTGTAAATCATGTGAATATTGCCTTCATACAAATAAGGCCACAATAAAAATGGAACAATTACGTGGCTTTTTTAAATCTTAGTAGCGTTCAAAAGAAAAACGTGCTCTAAATAATTACTTTGTGACAGCCTAATTTGCATTTGAATCACAAATCTTTAGTCTTCCCAGACTTGCAAGCTGCTTTGCAACCCACCTGCGCCCCAGCACCTTCTATTGTGCTGAAACTGACTTGATGTCATATCTCTTGCCATTGATGCCAGCGTTATTCAGTGGGGTTATGCTGCTGGTCTCACCGCCTCCAGCTTTCCTTGTATGCACATGGAAGGGTGGGAATGTTCCAAAAAAAAGGGAGTGGTGGCGCCAAATATATGTTACCGCAGACGACAAAAATGTCGTCTTTTCACTATAGTGGTCCTGGCTGTAATGTAGTCTGAAAAAGAAGTCCAGCTATAAATTCTCGAGGTGTTGGTGAACATTTAGTTTTGAAGTTGCAGTTTTTTTTGCAGGGCTGTTGCTTTGTGTGTACAAAAGTAGTAGGTTGTGATTGTTTTATGTAATTTTTTTTAAGTCACAAGGTTGCACATACTGCATCAAGTCAGTGTGTGTATTTTTCTTTACTCACATCCTTTTTTTAGTGTTAAAATTCATCTTGGAATAAATAAAATATTAGGACAAAGTTCCATCTGTGTGAAACGGATCATTTACTGTATGCGCCAGGCTGCCGGTGCTGGAGTCATCGGCGGGCTCTGGGGACGTCGGCCACCCTCATCATGGTATCTCCATAGTTCCGAGCAGATACCCTCGCTGGTTCACGCTGGGACATCTGGAGTCACAGCAGTGTGAGCTGGCTTCAACCATGCTCACCGCCGCTAAAGGTACCGCCGTCGTATCGGAAAATGTCACTTTGACGTTTGTTTTTGAGGTTTTTCTCCATCAAGATCTTAGTTTGCATTTTATTTTTGCTTGCAGGTGACATGCTGAGATTGCGGACGGTGCTCGAGGCTATCCAGAAAAATATCCACTCCTCTTCCTTAATCTTTAAACTGGCCCAAGATGCCTTTAAGATAGCTACACCTGCAGACAACCCTCCCGATATAACCCTGCTCAACGTGGCACTGGAGCTAGGACTGCAGGTGCTGTGTGTGTGTGTGTGTGTGTGTGTGTGTGTGTGTGTGTCTACTTTAGAGAGTGTGCACTGAAAGTATGAGGGCAAGTCAGTAATTTTCACAGATCGTTTCACCACAGGGGGAAAAAAAGAGAAATCAGAGCACTGATCGCCAGTCAAAACATGCAACACTTTCCTTCAACTTGTAATTTTTTGCAGCCCTCTGCTGCCCCACTACAAATTAACAGCAAAAACATCACACAGAGTGTTACCGTTGTTGATGAGAAGAAACCACATAATTAAACCTTATGGGTCCCACAGTAAACACGAAGAAGTCCTCAGATCATCAGGCAGCAGTGTTGCTGCGGCTTTCCGCGTCTCTCTCTGCTGGTATTTAGAGTATCAGCTTGAATTCCTGTCAGCAAAACTGCTAATAAAGTACTCAAAATGGAAGGGTCACGAATCATCGTCTGTGCAATTACGAGCATATTCTGGTTACATCTGCCATCAGAGGAGCCATGTGGTGCTGTACTAACAGCTAAATTATGAAAATCACACACAACACAAATGTTACGATTCCCAAATGCAAGTTTTCTATCAAAACTGCCAAGAGGGTATTGAAATGTGTAATGTTGCCATTTCTGATTTTAATTGCAGAAAAATGTGGGATCAGTGTACATCGTGTTCTGTGTGTTTTACAGGTGATGAGGATGACTCTGTCCACTCTGAACTGGAGGAGGAGGGAGATGGTTCGCTGGCTGGTAACCTGTGCCACTGAAGTTGGTATGTGTGGCCATTTTAAAACAGGATTTGTGCTCTAATTACAGCCTCCGTGCTGTGCTAGGACGTTCTCTCGAGCCATCAAAGCTCAGTTTTAAGGCTTCATTTGTTAATCTCTCCTCGTTTTGACTAACGGCATTTTTTGTTTGATAAACTGAGGCTGGTGCGTGAGAGGGCCGACTGATATGTTGCTCCATCCAGAAGGCTTCAAGGACAGAAATTACCTCAAGTATAATAAAATGATTAAATGATTTTCACAACTTAGCATTTTGGGACAATTGCAGGTTGAGCTACGCAGGGCTTCAACTTCAAAATTCCTCTTAAATGCCTGAAAAGGAACACGTCAATTACTAGTTAATGTTGATTGTAGCTCACAGACAAAAGTGACTGTCTGGGAAAGTAATCAAAACTGGTGGAGGAGGATGATAATAGGGAACTTCACTTTTATCTCTAACTCTCTCTGATAAGTTCTCTGTAGTTTACATTCTGACCAGTGGTTGATTCCATAATGATTTAATTAAAAACTTCCATGTATTTTGTTGTTTATATTTTCCTTCAGCTCAGTGCGTGGTGGTATACAGTGCTCTGGTACTGACCACCAGCTTTACACTGCTTTTCCTGAGGCACTGTTGGATGCTTTGAGTGTACTACATTTGGACAGTGATAGTGAAGAGTGAGTGATTCTGTCGCAGCCACTCAGTGGTAAATCTCTCCTTTCTCTCATCAGGTCTGCGGGCATTGGTGAGCATCTTACAAAGTTGGTATACTCTGTTCACACCCACTGAAGCCACCAGCATTGTGGCGGCCACCGTCATGTCCCATAACACCATCCTGCGCCTCAGCCTCGACTACCCCCAGCGGGAGGAGCTTGCAAGCTGTGCAAGGACCTTAGCTCTGCAGTGTGCCATGAAGGACCCCCAGAACTGCGCCCTGTCAGCTCTGACGCTCTGCGAGAAGGACCACATCGCCTTTGAGACGGCCTACCAGATCGTGATCGACGCGGCGTCGACGGGTATGACCTACTCGCAGCTGTTTACCATTGCGAGGTACATGGAGCACAGAGGATACCCCCTCCGCTCGTTCAAGTTGGCCTCGCTGGCCATGACACACCTTAACCTGGCCTACAACCAAGACACTCACCCAGCTATTAATGATGTGCTGTGGGCCTGCGCGCTCAGCCACTCACTGGGGAAAAATGAGCTCGCAGCTATTATTCCGCTGGTGGTGAAGAGCGTGCACTGCGCCACGGTGTTGTCCGACATCCTACGGAGGTGTACTATGACTGCGCCGGGTCTTGCCGGCATTCCCGGGAGAAGGAACTCTGGGAAGCTGATGTCAACGGACAAGGCACCGCTGCGGCAGCTCCTGGATGCCACGATCTCGGCGTATATCAACACCACGCACTCTCGACTGACGCACATCAGTCCGCGGCACTATGGAGAGTTCATAGAGTTCCTGAGCAAAGCACGGGAGACTTTTCTGCTGGCTCAGGACGGCCACATTCAGTTCGCCCAGTTCATAGACAACCTGAAACAGATCTACAAGGGCAAGAAGAAACTGATGATGTTGGTGAGGGAGCGCTTCGGCTGACCTTACCCGTCTCTCACAGAGACCCTCTTCTTGGGAAGCAGTTAAACTTATGTTTCTAATTTAAGTTTTTGTTTTATTCTTTCTACGTATTTTGAGCCATTTGCTGACTGAGTTTTTATCCTGTTGTTCTGCTTCTTGAATGTGAACCAGGAAGTGTTTGCAGTACATTGCTCTACTTCACTAAGACTGCAAATGGGGGGGTTGAAATGTCAACTAAGCAAAAAGGATAAAGTATTTTGCCCTCCGACTGATGTTAAATTTAGTGTAAAAAAAAAAAAGGAAAAAAGTCAAAAGAATGTGATGACAAAAGCAAAAAAACTTTTGTTTTGTGGGGGGAATATGATGATATGAAAACCAAATGATTTAGCTGTATGTACTGTTGGGCCAGAAGATGCTTTCAGCTGGAGTTAAGAGGAAAAAGAGGTTTTCAAAGTGGTAGAAATATGTCATTCCAAAAAAAAAAAAAATAACCACTGAGGTCAAAAACACGTGTAGTGTTGCTGTCATACCTCGACTGTACTGTCAGCTTTAACTTGATCAGAAATGGCCTCTTGTTTCATTCAGGGCATTTTAGAGTAGAGAAGGCAGAATACAGAACGACACATGTGGTCTCACTGTAGGAGAAGTTGGTACCTGCAGATTTAAAAACCTTCACCTGCTGGTTTCTGAAGAATATCTTTAATAAGAAGACCAATGATGCTTCACAGGGTGCGCGTTTTTATAAATCCACAACTCTGAGAGTGACGTTCAGGCTGCTTTAGCTGAGGTAGGGTAGCGGAGTCTCCATGTACACATCTATATATAAATACAGTATATCTGTCATGCCCTCTTATAAGCTTATTTACAGTGACAAAATACAACTGCGAGAACCAGAGGAGTCTCAATACACTCTTCAGCTATTTGTGGCCAAATCCTTTTAAATGTGCGAGACTCCAGGGCCCACTTTTCCATCACTACATTGAGATTTAGTCAGCAAGCAGTCCAAATCCTCTGCTTCATTTTAATCACTTAAAAAGAACAAGTTCACCTTCTTGTGTTATGCAAGGAAGTGTTGGAAGCTGTTGGGGACTTGTTGACTGTTGGTCCCTTTTCCATCACAAGAACCAGAACTCAGATTTATTAACTCAAACACTTTCTTGGGTGTGTTTTGATGCTGGCTGAATAATCAGTAAAACCACAGAATGACACTATTGAGGGGAGAAGTTTGAGGTCTGTGGTCACATGTCTTAACCAAGAAAAACTGCATTACTAGTAAATGTCACCAAGGCAGGCTTACTAAGTCGGGCTTAGAAACACTTGCAACGGTTTCCTTTTGGCATCATGTCTCACGGTGAAATTTTGGTTTAGCGCTCGGATTTAACTTGCTATAATTTTGACGGGTTTACCTTGTTGGTTAAGTATAGGCACCAAAACCACTTGTTTAGGTTTGGGGAACCTCATGGTTTGGGTTAATACCCCCACTAATGACACATGATGCTGAAGGTTCTGCGCAGGACCTGCTGGGATTAAGTGTGTGGCAACACTGTTGCCTGTTGACGGCTCACGTCTTCAATGTGTCTGAGCTGCAGGAACACACTTAGATTTGTCTGTGATGTTGTACTAAGAGAACTTCTTGTGATTCAGCCCTTAATATAGTGTTCAGTTTGTGCACGTGTGCCGTGGCTATGTCTACACAAAGCTGTGTCGGGAAACATTGCCAGGGGTGCTGGAGCACATCTTGGCTGTCACAGGGCGAGAGATGGGGGCACATCCTGGACAGGTCGTGCTCACATTCTCACGCGTTGCCAGTTTATAGTCACCAGCCGACCTAACATAAAATCTCTCTGGACTGTGGGAGGAAGCCAGAGCACCCAGAGAGAACCCACAGAGGAACAGGGAACACACACAATATGCAAATATGTCAGTGTGCTGTTTATTTTTTGCTGCTTGGCTGTCAAAAAGTCACATTTTATGGCATTTATGACACAAGATCATGTGTTAGCTAACAGTTATTTGCTAATACATTAGCTCAACCATCTTTATATGTCAATATTTTTAGCATAGACTGTTTATAGGATGTCTAGCTAAAGTGAGGAATGCATTAATTTGTAAACGGATTCATACTAAACCTGACTATGCAGGTAAAAATAAGAGCCAGGGAGTTATTTGCTCATGTTAACTAACTTGGTTTAGTAACATGCATTCATAAGTCACTGTGATGGGCCAGCAAAAATTA
>VUQJ01010917.1:31626-46147 GCA_015108635.1 Andinoacara biseriatus
CTGATTTTATTGGGCATTTCTGTATAGCAAGCAGTGAGGAGCAATAAAACAGAGACAAAATATCCATTTTACACTGAACTTTATGATTCTGACAAAAAAAAAAAAAAAATCAAAAGGTGGAATCCAATCAGGAGCTGAGGACAAGTCGCTCAGAGGTTGTCATTAGGAGTCAGGTCTACAAGAGCATGTCTTCTTTGCAATAAGAATGATGCAAGGCACACACATAGAGTGGTTACACAAGTTCATCAAGTCTTTTGCATGCATGGCAATACATCTAATGCAGTCTGTGTCTGAATAACAGAATGATACAGCCAGAAATGTTATGCTTTTCATCTCTGAGAAGTGCTTTAGTGTCACATGCATGTTTCAGTAAAACTAAACAATGTCAGTTCACTATGTACCATTCACACTCCTTTAGGATATTAAATCAAGGCTAACAGCATAATGCAATTCCCATATCGATAAGTCCCACTTGAGTAGAACATCTGTTATGGCTCTGACACCAAGCTTTCCTACTAAAGTTTCTCAGTGGTACAGTTGCATGATGTCTACAGGACAAGCAGTGGAAATACTAACGTTGCCAAAGAAAACCCAGAAGCCGAACAGCTATTTTTTTGGCTCATGCTGTGCCATCCATTCATCTTTGAATCTCTTATACAGTTTTTATTAATGCACTGAGCGAGTGTGTCACTTGCAACTGACCCATATTTGTTCAGATTTGTCAAATTTTAAACCAAAAAATTAAATTGGCACAGCAAAGGTCTCAGTTTATTGAATTGCAGTTGATAATAAAGATGAGAATTAAAAAAAAACTGCACCTATAGTCCTCAGTCCTCATAAGGCAGCTCAGTGCCACCTTTTTTAAGATGTGTCTCTAAGTTTTAAGGGTTCATGTTGTTAAGTTCTGGTCTCCAAGCCCAGCTTCTGGCTTAATTGCCAACAGCCCCTTATATTGTGTCAAAAAAAACTTTTTCCCTCATACATTATTGAACATACATTATTAAAGCACAATATAAACTGACACAATAAGGGCTTTCAAGGTGTGTTCTGCCTTTAGAAGGTCCCAGTGTGTAAATGTAGTTACAGAGCCATCTGGGAAGTTGTCCTTGCAAGCTCTTTGGAAAAGGGTAAAACTATATAAAAAAAAAAAGTATATAAAAACTTATTTAGCAGTTGTCTCACTGCCACATGAATTTATTTAATTTGTACCTTTACTTTCCTTTGTGAGAAAACGGTGTACGTTAAAAGCACTGTAAAACATAAAGTGTAATTGTATGCATCTAAACACACTGCAAACTCATGAACTTCATAAAATCAGCTTAGTTCCTTAATCGCCTCTAAGCCAAACCTTTGCCATAGTACATAGATACAGGCCAGCTTTAAACTAGAATCATCTTTCATGTGGTTGTTTCTCTACCGTGTGCCTCAGTGCTCCCCAGCAGCTGGTCGGAGTGGTGGGTTTGGAAATTCACGCCCAGATTAACTCCAGCACCAAGCTGTTCTCTGGCTCTCCGGTTCGCTTTGCGGCTCCTCCAAACTCCCTGGTGTCATTCTTTGATGCATCCTTACCTGGCACGTTACCTGTAAGTTATGTTTGAGCTGGTTAAAATGAACATAAAGCTGTCTCTTTGCCAGATCGTTGGTCGCCATAATGTCCCTGTGTCTCCCCAGGTACTGAACAAGCACTGTGTCGAAGCAGCAGTGATGACAGGACTGGCTCTCAACTGCACCATAAATAGGAAGTCGCTTTTTGACAGGAAACACTACTTTTACGCTGACCTCCCTGTAAGTTTTCCCTCTTCCTGTCCTCAGTTGTCACTTTCTGTGCAGCATCTAGGGCTCAGTAGGAAGGAGAGTGATAGCACAGGAGGCAGGGGTTATCTAAGAGACAGGACTCATTATCGTCTTCCACTCTGCTTCCTTGCTTTGACTTTTATGCAAGCTGTGCTCATCCGCCTCTCGCCTTTCCGTCACAACAATTCCAGTGAACCCTCCCAGCCGTGAGCTCCAATTTAAATGGTGAGCAAGTCTTGCAGAAGCAGCGAAAGCAGCGTTTGCCACACATACAGACGAATAACGCTGAACATGACCAGTGCTTTTAACTTACCAGCTCATTTCCTTCAGTGCACTTCAGTTTTTTTATTATCCACAGGTCATTGCCTCGTCCACACTGATAATTTGGTGGTTGCTCTCTTTTATTTACTTAATTTCAATCATCACTGGAATTGGAGAAATCATACATAAAGTAATGCAACAGATCTGCACAGACTCATAATTTATATTATTAACTGTGAGCTAATAATATCAATTTAAAATGAAATAATGAAAGTGAAAATAGTTTGGTGAGCAGAGGCCTTCAGCTGACTGATCTGTATTCATTAACCAATAATGGGCTCTATTTGGAGATTGGATACTAGCCATTTTCTTAAAGTGGGTGTTTGTGCTTTCTAATGGTGGCTATCTTAATTGAAACTATCCATACGGTTACTGTTGAATACCCCCTCTTAAAGCGACAGTAACTTCTTTATTTCCTTTTTTTTTTGTCTGTCTTTATTTATTCATTTAGCCCTCTCGGGAAGAAAACAGGGAGACAAAGGGTTATATTCATATTCCTTTGCAGGCTTCTGTGCACCAAGTAAATGTAACTAATATTCTTGATCTGGGTTGGAGCTTTTCTGTGTGGAGCTTGCATGTTCTCTCTGTGCCTTTGTGAGTTTTCTTCTGGCTCCCTCCCACAGTCCAAAAACATGCATGTCAGGCTTCCGGTAAGACTGGAAAAGCACTATATAAATGCCAGTCCCTTTCCACTTAGCTTCTCATACACATCTGAGGTTTCGAACAGATTCAGCCAAACCAAAACCTGTGAAGTTCAGATGTGTGTTAAACTCATAGACTGTTTATGAAAGATTGACAGATGTCACCCATTGGTTTCTGAAGCAATTTTTGAAGGCCTTATTAGCATTTTGTTAGCCATCATGTTGGTGCTGTGAAACCAGAAGTGCCCATATTTGAAGATTTGTCATATGGCCTGTTAGCACAGTTATTTGCACAAGTCCTTTTATTTGTCAAAAAAATTGTATTTGAAACACACCAAAGACACCAACGCCATAAATGCAGCCAAAGATCCAGTGCATTAACTGGGACTAGCAAGCAACAGCCAACCTACTGCCTGAAACACATCTGATTTACTCATTTGCACATATTGTACAGGGATAGAGTGGAAAAAAACATGTGGTAACATGCGATTTGCATATATATTTATTGGATGTGCATATGTCATAGTTCACTGCTGACTGTATATATGCTGAAGTATGTATCTGCATGCAAAGGCAAGCATAAATAGAAAAATTGAGGGAAAAATAAGTTATCTAGATGTGAGAGAAGGCGAATAAATAAGTTAATGTCAAATTAAACACACGATATTTAAAAAAAAAAAAAGATGTGAGAGAAAAAGTGACCGAAGGAGAGGATTGCTAAACGCCCCCAGAAGGCATGGCCCCCACAGGAGTAGGTCACAGGAGGGCAGGGCATGCAGTGTTTAAATATCTTAACGGCAGGCTATATGAGCTGAAAAGTAGCAGTACTGGTAGAGATATTCCCCCCTAAAACTGTCTAACAATGATATTTCCATTAAACTGTCTTGCCCAAGTGATGTTCACTTTGCTTTCTGTAATGGAGTGCTTGCATGGAAAGGTTTCTCAACCCTTCAGTAGCCCTGGGGTAATTTTAATGCCATTATGAGTGACATTTTAAGGCTTGGATGGAAAAGACAAAATGTCATGGGAGCTCTGCAGTGACTTGCCCAACGGAGACCTCCTGCTAATAAATCTAGAATTTTCTCAAAAGAAAGGTGTAAGAGAATTTTACATTTCAAATTTTTCAAAGTGCAGCTTGCCCTGGTAAGACATTTTACTAACAGAGCTTTGGGCAAAGTAATGAGGAGGGTAATTATGGTCCAAAGAACTTGGGAGACACATTTTCTTTTTCTTTGAGTATACCATATTTCAATGAAACTGCTCAAAGAAGAGAGTACCTTGAAGTAGCAAGCAACATACAGTAAAAAAAAAAAAAAACCTTGAACTGGTGGTTTTATTGCAGCATTTGATTAGTTCATGATTTACTTTCTGATCTAAGTTGACTTTACTGTGCAAATGTGACTGGGTAAGCATGATGGAGCGCTCCCATTATATGCAGATCTTTACAGATTGAGGTTTTCCCATTTTATTTCGGGAGAATTACTGGTTTTCGCAAAGTGGCAGCAGTGCATATTTTAGCTATTGTAAATGATACTTTGTCTTCCCACAAAGTTCATCAATCTCCCAGCAAAATCCCCTCCAGAAGTGCAGGGATTATTGTTGGGCTCCTCTTGCTTTCTTGTGTGTTTGCCGAAGTTTACACCATCTCCTTTGGATTCATTCTAAACACACATGGCAGGATTAAGATCATTTTTCTTTGAGAACTTGTGCCAGTAGGTTTTAGCTTAAAGCTTTATTGATGTTTTAAATACCTAGTGTAGTCTGATTTATAATTACTTAGTTTCCATTACTCTCACAGCTGCTTAAAGAGGGTGGTCTGTCTCAGTGAAGCAGCTTGATAAACTCAGTCAGAGTGGCTTTAATTATGCAGATGATGGAATATTCTTCACATTCGACCAAAAGTTTGAGTGCAGTCTGTGCTTGTAAAACCACAACGAGGAGCAGGATCAAGGGAGAAATTATCCCGCCCTTGAAAAATACATTTGTAAATTGCATTGTACATTATTGATATGTTCCACTAGAAATCCCTGATTGCATTTTGTAAAACACCACAGTTGCTCATTAAATGATTAATGCCGCTGTCCAAGCAGCATTCCTTCATTGAATTGAAATGGCAGGCAAGGCACATATATAAAGTTTTTAACAACCCTTTAATAACATGCCTCAGCAGCTCCACGCTCATCTAAATAATTACAATTTCCTTGAGATATTAAGTTTCCAAATAAACAGACGTGGCCTGACCATTGAAGCTTTGACTTGCGTTTAATGAGAGAAATGAAATGTCTTTGTGACCTCGGTGGGGGTAGCCGAGGAAAAACATCAGTGTGCAGGGGCGAGGAATTAGACGACCGGCTGAGTCTTGTTTGTTTAGACTTCGGAATGAGTCAGAAAATGACTCAGGGGCTCACAATGTGGAAAGTGTGTGTGTGTGTCTGTGTGTGTGTGTGTGTGTGTGTGTGTGTGTGTGTTTTCGTGCATGTTTGATCCTGCATGCACAGTGTGTAAGCAGACACGCATCTATAAGAGTCTCAGGAAGCGCTCATTAAGGCGCCGTGTGCTGTCACAGCATAATTGCGAAAGCTTAATGTGGCTACCAGGAACCTGTTACCAGCAAACATGGCTCATCCGAAAGCAGCTGATTTATTATGCAGGAAATGCAAATGGTCTTCAATTACACAGATGCTCCATAATGTACAGTACGGCCGGTCGTGCTTTCACCAGCAGAGATGTCATTTTCAACGGCAGAGACAAAACTCCTGGAAAGATTAAGTGGGGCACAGAGGATTTCTGATGAGCTGCAACAATAGTCACAAAATCTTACAGATTTACAGATCAAATCCACCAAGAAGAGCCGAAATTGAAAAAGAACATCCCCGGGAGTCTGTTTTGTTTTCTTTCCATTTCTTTTGAAGGGAGAAGTTGTGGAGGTGATTGATTGTGTCGATCAGGCACGTTGTACAAAAAGCTGGTGACTAACAGCCCCCCCTCCAATCTCTTCTCCCACGTCCTCAGTCTCCTTAGCATAAGTATGATTAATGTTTAGTTCTTGTGATGTAGTTGCCATGGTAACATTGAAATTAATACTTGGGGCAGCAGGTTCTTCTAGGAATAGAGGAGCTCATGAAATATTGTGCTTTTGTGAGCAGAAACCTTGAGTGAAATGCCAGCTCCTTCTGCATTATGACAGCCAAGCCAATCAACCAGCGCTGTGTTTAACTGATGCTCCCTTTCAGACCTTCACACTGCAAAAACTGTAATTAACTGCAAGATTTCATGAAATAGTTTTTCTTCAACTATTAAAAGGATGTGTTGGTTAAACCAACTGAAGGGTAATTTCTCCATTCAGTTAAAAAGAATATGGAAGATGAACTGAATTTACCTATTTTAGTGATATTTTGGATCTTTTTCTGACCTAAATTAACTAAACTCCCCATTTTCATTACAGACAGTTGAATAGTTATGCCTTACTAGTATTGGATTGGACCCTTTTTTGCCTTAAGAGCTGACTGCAGGATCACACCGTTGCTGGAGGTTTGTTGCACATCTGTGAATCTCCTGTTCTACCACATCCCGAAGGTGCTCTACTGGATTGAGATCTGGTGACTCTGGAGGTCATTTGAGTGCAGTGAACTAACTGTCATGCTCGAGAAACCAGTTTGAGATGATCCGAGCTTTGTGACATGGTGCATTATCCTGCTGGAAGATAGAAACACTGTGGTCGGAAAAGGGTGGACATGATCAGCAACAATACTTGTGGTATTTAAATGAGGCTCAGTTGGTAGTAATGGGCCCAAAGTGTGCCAAGTAAATATCTCCCACTCCATTACACCAACACCACCATCGATACAAGGCAGGATACATCTGTGCTTTCAATGTAAATGTTGCAGCAGAGACTCAACAGACCAGGCAATGTTTTGCCAATCTTCCGTTATCAAATTTTAGTGCGCTTGTGTGGATTGTTTCAGTTTCCTGTCTTAGTGATAAGAGTGGCCTCTGGTGCGGTCTTCTGCTGGTGAGGCTCATCTGCTTCAAGGTTTGACATTGTGTGTGTTCAGAGATGCTCTTCTGCATATTGTGGTTGTAACAATTATTAGTTATTTGAGTTACTGTTGCCTTCCTATTAACTACAAGCAGCCTGGCCATTCTCCTATGACATCACAAGTGCCTTAGTGATCAGCAATATGTGAAATACTCACACTATCCCGTCTGTTTTCGACAACCATGCAACATGCAAAGTCACTTAAAATAACCTTTCTTTCGTATTCTGATCCTGTTTGAACTCCAGCTGGTCATCTTGTCGATGCTAAATGCATTGAGTTGCTTTGACAAGCAGTTGAACAGGCATACCTAACAAGGCGGGCTGTAAATGTGCACACCAACTAACATAGCATTATGACCACCTGCCTAATATTCTTTGTCCCCCTTTTGCTGCCATAACAGTCCTTACCCACTGAGACATGGACTCCACTCGGAGCACATCCGCAGTCCAGCACATCCGCAGATGCTCAATTGGATTGAGATCTGGGGAATCTGAAGGCCACGTCAACACCTCAAACTTGTTGTTGTGCTCCTCAAAACATTCTTGAACCAGTTTTGCTTTGAGGCAGGGCGCATTATCCTGCTGAAAGAGGCCACGGCCATCAGGGAATACTATTTCCCTGAAAGGTTCTTTATGCTCTGCAACAATGTTAAGATTGCTAAGAAGCAGCATTTAACAAAGTTTTCAGCCAACCAGTTATCCAACAGTCAAGCATTTGATTATACTTTAATTCACATAGCTGCTAACATGAACATAATTATTATTGATCGCATAGTATGATGGGACATGTTTTTAAGGTTCTGGGACAACTTTGCTGCCCAGAGTTTTGTTTTATCGTATTTTCTTGTTTCAGGCTGGATACCAGATCACTCAGCAACGTCGGCCACTCGCAGTGGATGGCAGGCTTACTTACAGCCTCGTTGGAGGGAAAAAGAGGAACCAGGTGATAAGAAAAAATGTGCACATCAAACAGATTCAGCTGGAACAGGACAGCGGCAAGAGTCTCCACGATGACGTCCGCAGCCAGACACTCATAGACCTCAACAGAGCAGGTAACGATACAGAGCGTGAGTCTGTCCGATGAAAAATCAATGATCAATCAACCCTGCTCACAGGCTTGAATGTCTATTAGTGACTGTTTTTTCCTAATATCGTTAAAAACATGTCACTGAGCTTTCCTGTTGTCTGCTTGATTCATTTTTATCAAGAAGTACGGCTAAAAACAGACAACAGCAAATACTGTATTTACTGCATCTTTACTTTACTACTGATTGATTAGTTGTTTACACTGCTACTGAACTGGTATTTAAAAGTCATGGGGAAAAACTTATATTTATAATGCGTCAGCATTCAGAGACCTGCGGATTGCCAGCATGTAACAGCAGGTGTTTTGGCAATTAACTCCCCTAAACTATCTTTTGAGTGAGAAATTAAACTGTTTTTAAAAATTCATTTTTAGGTTTGACAGACAGCAGTGATGCTGGAAAATATTTGAGTCATTCTATCACTATTATACTTTTTTTTAATTTTTTTTAATTTTTTTTGCTTTTAAAAAAATCATTTCTGATAACAACCAAATCATTTTACACCTTTTCACCAACCTTTTTTTTTTTTTTTTTTTTTTTTTTTCAACCTTTTTTTTTTTTTTTTTAATGGTGTTTGACGGCATTTAAATATAAAGCTGATCAACAAAGCAGGGGTTTGTCACTGACCTCCAAACCCTAGAACTGTGTAACAGCGTTGTCTTCACATGCGTCAGGTGTAGGTCTGATGGAGCTGGTGATGGAGCCAGACATGAGCTGTGGTGAGGAGGCTGCTGCAGCTGTCAGAGAGCTGCAGCTCATTCTGCAAGCCCTAGGCACCTGTCAAGGCAACATGTCTGGTATGGAAATCACTCTCTGTCTCTCTCTTTCTCTTCTTCCAAGCTGCCACACTTCTAAACCTAAACTTAACTCTCTCTGCATGCATCTTTTTACCTCTTTTTGCTCAGAGGGGCAGCTGAGAGTGGATGCCAACGTCTCAGTACACCGACCTGGAGAGCCACTGGGCGTCAGGACAGAGGTGAAGAACATTAACAGCATTCGATATCTTGCCAGAGCTATAGGTAAGCACCGATAAAAAGTTTGAGACTCAACAGCAGGGATAGCAGAATATCTTGAAAGTGCCTTAGGCATAGTTTTTTTTGGTTGTAACTGCAGGCATGATTGCTCACACAATTTAGACCTTTTTTTTTTTTAGTTGACATTCTTACAGGTCATGTTCAGGGTGAAATGGTCTTTTTATAATTTTGCGCTTTGTTGTAGCAGCAGCTACCAGCTTGTGGTAATATTGTCCAGGTCAGGAAGTCTTGTTCCTACGATGCATTGAGCTGATTTTAACACACACTGTAGTGTAGCAGCAGTGCGGCTGTTATATTGTACTATTCTAGAGTTGGTATGCTCTCCACAGTGCTGCTGCACTTGGATTAAGGCTCTTGTATTAAAACCTGAAGTAAATTGAACAAGCAGTTTGCATTTTCCTTTTTCAGACTGTATCAGTGGCTTTCTTGACAAATAAGGGTCATATATGAGGAAAGCGATATAATGGTGAAGTGTGAGATAGGAGTGACAGATGGGTTCAAGGTTGGGGTGGGATTGCACAGCTCTGAGCCCCTTCTTGCTTGCAGTGGTGATGGACAGGTTGACTGAGGTGAGCCAGGAGTGTCTGTGAACTCTGATGTTCACAGATGACACCTTGATCTGTTCGAGTAGGGCAACAGGTGGAAGAGAGCCTGGAGAGGTGGAGGTATGCAGATGAGAGAAAAGAGGTGAAAGCGAGCAGAAGCAAACCAGTGTGTGTGTGTGTGTGTGTGTGTGTGTGTGTGTGTGTGTGTGTGTGTGTGAAAGGCAGTGAAAATGCAAGGAGTAGAGGTAGTGAAGGTAGATGAGTTTACCTGGGGTGAAACCATCCAAAGCAACAGACAGTGCACAAGAGAGGTGAAGAAGCGAGTTCAGGCAGGGTGGGGCGGGTGTAGATGAGTGTTGGGGGTGGCTTGTTAAAGAAGGATAGAGCTGAAGGGTTACATTGGGATTGGCCAGAATGGACAAGATGAGAAATGAATACATCAGAGGGACAGCTCAGGTTGAGCGGTTTGGAGGCAAAGTTGGAGAGGCAAAGCAGAGATGGTTTGGACATGTGCAAAGGAGAGATAGTGGATGTTGAATATTGAGTTGCCAGGCAGGAGGAAAAAAGAAGACCACGGAGAAGGTTTATGGATGTATCTGTGTAGATTCTCAGTCATCCAGGTCATCGTAGTCTCTGGAGCTTGAAAAAAGGCAACTGGACTTCTTTTTGCTTCTTGAAGACGTTTCACCTCTCATCCGAAAGGCTTCTTCAGTTTTATGGATGTAGTTAAGGAAGACATGCAGGTTGTTGGTGTGGCAGAGAAGGATGTCAGGGATAGGAGGAGATGGAGGTAGAGGATCCATCGTGGTGACCCCTAAAGGGAGCAGCCAAAAGAAGAAGACAATGTGTGAAAAGTTGGGACAGAAATTTTAATGTTTTAAAAATGTGCCCATCAGCTTTACGAAAAATCTAAACCAGAAAATTTTAAACCAGATGGTTATGTTCCAGATTGTTTCTTGGCCGAATCCGCAACTTCTGCAGTCTCCACTGGAGGAAATAAAATCTGATGTTACTTTTACTCTACTTAAATATTTCCATGACATGTGGCTTTATACTTCTAGTCCAATTCAAAAGGAGTTATTTTTATTTTTCCTCTCATTTCATTTGAAAGCTATAGAGCAGCTGAGAAACAACATGCATAATAAAACATAACCTTCATATTTTTATTACATAAGTGCTTGGAGTTTTGGTTGATAAGAAAGCAAGATTGCTGGATTCATAAAGCGGCATTAAGACAGGAAGCATAGTTGAAACTGACAGTGACTTGTGAAGCGTAAGTTTTTTGGACTGACAGCCGTTCACAAACAATTAGCTGCCTGATAGCAGCTTGTGATGGTTAACTGACTTCTTGCAGCTGTTCATAGATTTTGTGTCAGCTATAACTTTCTTATTTTTAACTGCACTTCACTTCAACCAAGCAAGTAGTCCCAGAAAATTTCAGTATTTTAGATGCAGGTTTTGAAAGTGTGTTTTGACATATACTAGCGCTGCGCTTCAATTTTTTATCAATTAAGCTGTTTCACATTTACTCTGCTGCTGAACAGGTATTTAAAGTCACGGGGGGGGGAGGGAGGCTCTTTATCAGAGTTATAATGTGGCAGCACTCACAGAGCTGACGATCACCAGCGTATAACAGCGGGTGTTTGGCATTTATCACCAAATTATATTTGCGGATCTGTATTTGTGTTCATGTTCTCCCTGATATTCACCAGACTATGAGATCCAGAGACAGATTGATGTCCTGCAGAGAGGGGGGACGGTGCACAACGAGACCCGGGCGTATGATTCCAAATCAGGGTAAGAGAATGAAAAAGCAGTGCCTCCATGCCAAGATGAGGTTGCTACAGCACCCTCTGACTGGGATCTCTGCCTGCTTCATTAGTCGTGAGCTTTGCTGAGGACGAACCATCATGGTAATGATGATGAATAGAGCCATTTGGATGCTGCCGTCGTCCTGTGTTATCTGTGAGCTATGCGCTGCTCACAAGCTTATGAGCTCACAGAATAAGCCAGCTGAGGCCTTGATCATCCTCTGGTACCTCTTTCCCATGAGGCCTTGCATGTCCGAGGTACATGGTGAAGCATGTTAAACAGTGTGTGGTGATGACCTGTGATTGGGTCTTTCTTCTCATTCTTGTGAAAGTGGCCACAGATCTGACGGCATTAGTTTGAAGACAAGCAGGCTCACTGAAAGAGATCCCCACGCATATGTTCATTCTTTTGTTTCATAGTGCTTTTGTGTCAGTATTTTCATCATTGTTTGAGCTACTCATCAACGGCTACAAACACAAAGATATTGAGTTTTCTATATGGCATTTATGACATTGGCATCTCGTCTTCTAGGGAGACTCTACCTATGAGGGACAAAGAGGGTCTTCAGGACTACAGGTGAGCGTGATGTTAAATATATAAAAATATAGGACGATCCTGCTCTCAGTGGGAACTGGGGATTGACAGGTAGATAAAAAAATAAATCTAAGTTGGACCTAAGTTGTATGTATGTGTTGTAGTTTAGTTGGGGGCATGATTGACAGGTTTAAGGCTGATGGAGTCAAACGATCAGGGGAGCAAGTGAAATGTGACGTGTGTGGTGTCAACACAGGCCAACCTTTTTCTCTGAGCTTATCCGTACCACTGATAAAACATTCTGCCCAGTTTTCACTCACCTCCCCTGCCTTTGTTCAGGTTTATGCCAGAGCCCAACCTGCCCCCTCTGATTGTGTACGAGGACAACGCATCGCTGCCCACTGGCACTGATGCGTGTCAGGTGGTGGTGGTGCAGAAGATAAAGGAAGGGCTGCCACAGCTACCAAGTGTCAAAAGAGACAGGCTGGTGCAAACATACGGCATCCTACCCGAACACAGCTTCACTCTGGTGGTGAGTTTCTGAGTGGGATAAAAGTTGGTGAAAGTACCCAGTGGGAGAGGCAGTGGTTCCTGGCTTTTCTTTAAAAGCCATTCAGTGAGATCGTAGTGTTGTAGCTTGCTGGACTTTAACAGGATGTAATTGTATACTGATGAGCTCTGCTGGTTTGATCCGAATGAGATAATATGTTTGTGAAGTGATCACTTTTTTTTTAATGTTGCTGCAGAATGAAGATGGGTTGGTGGACTACTTTGAGGCAGTGTTAAAGGTGACCAAGAAAGAGCCGAGGAAGGTGATTGGCTGGGTAACAAATGAGCTGCTAGGTCACCTCAAACAGCAAGACATGAGTGTGTGCCAGAGGTGAGACTGCATGGGTGATCTGATCCTTTGTTTCAGCATTTCATTAGGTCACCAAGCACTGCTGTTTCATAAAGAAAAGTTAGAACTTGCGGCCCAAGATGCTTTCGTATATTCATTACGTCCCAAACTCTGAAGGTTTGCTGCTGACCTCAGTAAATGGAACAGGGTGCATTCTTCCCTGTACAGAGATTTGCAGATATAAGAGGACTGACACGCTGCAGAGAGCTGAAAAGTCCATCATCAAACCAAACTGTTTAATAAGTCTGAGAAGTTGGAATCTGCTGTAGCGGAATTTTTACAAATTATTTATTATTTATAACATATAAATGGAAAAGAAGGAAGACAAATATAATTGTATGTTGATAAGTTAAAAGAGAAATGGTACTATTATATATCTATATCATGCAGTCCTGATGAGTTCAGTTTACATTGGAAGAAAAACAGCATGTGGTTTTCTAGATAATGCAGGGAAAGTAAAAATAGCAGGGCAACAACAGTCTTTAAAATACCAATTCAAAAAACTCCTGACAGATGCCAATAAAGCCAAAGTTATTTCCTCGTTAAACCTCTGATGGTTTGCACTGGATCAATGAGCATACAGCCAAAAAAAAAAAGTTATCTTTGCTGTGGAGTGTTCAGAATCATGTTTTTATATATATATTTATTTGAAAGGGAGAGCACTTCAGCTTTAGTTACATAAATAACTCATCCATAACTATACAACAGTATGATGGGATATTCCTTAATTCTGCCAGTGAGAACGCTTTTTAGAGAATTACTTTTTGAAGAGGGTTTGATCTCTCCCTGAAGAAAGAAAATCTGTTAGCTTGAAGGTGTTCTAAAACACTCTTGACATTAAAGAGATTTTGATTTGCTATGAAAAGAGTTGCCATGATACCTTTTACACTTGAACATTAAAAAAAAAAAAACAACATGCACACAAAGACAGATTTCTGGCCACTGGCTATGAATAAATAACACCTGTTGTCTCGCACTGTTTCTGTTTATGGCAACGTATGACGCTAAATGTCCAACACTTGTTTCAGCACTTCCAGTCTAGCAATTTTCTTACAGTGGCAGTTCAATAATTACTGCAGCTAGATGAAAAATGAGGGCAGTCAAAAGGCGTCTGAGTTGTTGGTCCAACTGAGATTAGCAATGGAGCACAATGATAATTTCTTTGAACTCATTAAAGGTCCGAGTCATTACACGACACATGAAGTTGAAGTAATGGACTGATGTCAGCACAGATGCTGTGAGCTTTACATTATCTGCTATTCCCAGACTGTTGTGAAGCATTTTTGTGTGTGAGCAAACTCCAAAGAAGCTGGTGTTTATTTATGCATAATGTTGCATTTGCTTTGGTTGAAAGGAGGAAAACTAAAGAAAAACAAAGAATGGCAGGCAGAACTGTCAAAAAGCTGCAGACAGTTTAGAAGCTGACTCATATATACTGTAGTACTCTAGGTACTTGGAGACGTATTTGCGTATTCAGAGCCAGGAGGAAATAACCGGACGTTGGTTCGCAAGTAAAAGTTCTCAAAGTGTTCCGTTGACCTCTGTTGCCCCGTCAGGCCTGCCCACGTTTCCCCTTGCCCCCTCTAGCTCCGAGCCATTGACTTGGATTAATGAAATGAGAAATTGGGAAGCATATTGGTGGGACAGCTAGAGAAGTGAAACTCCAGACATGTCATTAAGAGCTCATCCAGCTCAGACGTGTCGCTCTCCCAGCCCCCCCAGAGAAACTGCTGGGGGCTGCGTGAGAGTGAAACTAAGTGGCATATTTGTGGCAGGATGGCGACAGCATGATGACAGAATTGTGAAATGTCTCACCAG
>VUQJ01010932.1:25739-46297 GCA_015108635.1 Andinoacara biseriatus
CTGTACTCACACAAGTAATATGAGGCTAAACTTGGTGTGAACACACCGTAAGGGTGTCTTTTCACTGTGAGCCTACTTCAGACAAATGTTCTTTTCATCCCTTCATTCAGATAAGACCTGTCTAAGAGTTTGCCTGCAGCTCATCGTTCTGACCTTCACCTGACAGCAGACACAAAAAAGCAAAAATAGATAGATGCCAGAGGAAGACTTCCAGGCCTCCACTCATCACATTAAAAAGCTGAGCAGAGTCCTGAGATTTGACACTTTGGTAACCTTACTGATAGAAAATGAGAGGCGAAGTAGAAGAAATACATAAGCCATGGCATGAAAACCAAAATATAATGCTTTAAGGAAGGAAACATAATTCTCCATGCATGTAATCTGGTATACTGACCACAGTATCAGTAGACAAATAGAGCGAGCAATAAATACTAGACAGGCCATGCTGAGCAGTGAAAAAGGACAGCAAGCAGCCCCGTGAGCATCTAAGCAAAGCTTCTAATGACTACTAAAGCTCAGTGAAACTGAAAAACCTCAGATGAATCACCTTTTCCAATCAGTTACCCCCCTACGGGGCTCAAACTGCTCTCTCCCACAATCATATATGCAATGTAAACACGCTGCGAGGACGCCCATTTCTCTTCCGCTTCTTTTCCCGCCACCATTTTAAGGTATATTATTACAATAAATTATGGCTGTAACACGGAGTGGGAGGCAGAGAGAAAGTAGAGGCTGAGCATCCATTTAGCTCTGGTAAACTTCCCCCCGTTGCTGCCAGTTCATGATCACCCATCCAAACGAACTATTTTATGCCCGACTTCCCTGATGCATGAGAACGAGAGTGCCGAACAATTTTTTTTCATCTCTTTTCTTGCTCCCTCTGCCACCAAAAGAGAAAAATCGATGGCGGGACACAAAGAGGCCATTGGGTTGTGTTTTCTTTAGCTTGTGTCTGCATGAACCACGACTCACCTGCGCCCCGTTCATCTCGGCTCTGAGGAAGCCACCTACACCGGCTCCACGCCTGCACATGACTTCAGAGCAGGAATCGAACTGTCACAGCGTACTGTGCTTTAGTCTTACGTGTAGCTTCAGCTGCTGAAATGAACCATGTGAAGAAGCCTCCATATTAGTAATACTAAGTCCAGAACATACCAAAGCAAAAGGTTTAACTATTTACTGAGATAACCTGATACGTTTGGACAGGACCTTATTTAAAGGACCAAAGCCCGAGGCTCGTCTTCGACGATTTTTTAAATACATATATATATATATATTGGAGGGCTTTTTAACATTTTTGTGATAGTGCAGTGGCAAGATGACAGAAAAGCTGGTTAGCAGTAAAGTGAACCAAACACATGTTGAAACTTTCATTTTCATTGTGAAAGAAAGCAACAAAAAGGTTTTCACCACCTGAGTTGGACATGATGACCGAGATTTTGGTCAGTTTGTTAAGTTAAGGTTTTGTACTTTGGTGCAGTGGTCGCCTCATAGCAGGAAGGTCGTGGTGTCAAGTTCTCGGTGGGTTTACACAGCTCTTCCCAAACTTGGAAATGGCTGGTCTGACGTGGAAGGATGCAAGTGTGATTAATTAATAATAACATTATATACTACTAATAATAATAATAATAACAATAACAGTAAAGTTCACATAGGCTACGTTCACACTGCAGCCTGAAGTGACCCAATTCCGATTTTTTTTGCCCTCACGCGACCTGTATCCGATCTTTTCATGACAGTCTGAAAAACACGGATTTTCAAATGCGACCTGTGTGTGTACGACCGGGCCGCATTGATCCGTCCTCTAATGAGCATTCGGGACACTTTTAGCTTCGTCTGCAGTTCACACACAAATCACATCCAAGTCGCATAAATTTGGAAATGTGAACAACTGCGCAAAAAAAAATTGGATTTCACAAAAAAATCGGAACTGAGTCACTTCAGCCTGCAGTTTGAACATAGCCATAGTCTACATAAAGTCAATCAAGTCTCATAAATGCCTTTTCTTATATTAAGTTGCTAATCAAAGTTACTCTAAATTAAGATCTCCATTTTGGCTGTCTTGTGTTTTGAAAGTGAAAGCAGTGAGTGAGACATCGATCTTGTCTCTCACAAGGTAGCCCCGCCCTAAATCCTCTGCTTCCTGGTCTTTTTTGGCTAACAGGACGATAATTTACAAAAAGAACAATAAGACTTGAAACTAGCAATCGAGAACATAAACTCATCAGGAAAGTGACTCGGGTCACAGGCAACCAGAGGTTCCGCGTTGCCTTTACTTCTCAGATGCCGACACCATTTCGTATACACCACGGTTGCAATGCAACCTCTGCAAAGACGACCTATGGGGCAGTGTCTCATCGGGAGGCCCGTTTCTAGGTTTTCAAATGAATAAAAAGGGTACGCTGCTGATCAAAACAAATCCCACTTTTCTTTCAGACCACATCTGGAGGGGATTGCTATGATTTTGTGGTGTCTGAAATCCGTACTGTCTTTGTTTTTTGGGTTTTTTTGTGGAGTTTTTTTGTCAACAAGTTTAATTAAATCTGCGTCTGAATTTCATCTCACTGCACAAAGGGCCTCGGTCTTTCAAAAGAACTGTCATCGTCACTGCCAATTTTATTCTGTCCTATTCTCACAGCAAATTAGAAAATGACAGCTTCATGAGGATTGATGATCACAAATGCAGGCTTGAAAACTTTGAGAACAGCAGGAGAACTTTATTCTAATTGCTAGTGCAGTTTTGTTCACCCCAAAGATTACTCTGATTAATAAGGAGGAGACAAACACGATTTAGACATAAGAAGCTCTCAGCGGGATAATAGCAGCGAGACTAAAGTCATACGTACTTGTGTGGAAATCAAAACTAAAGTGTCACCCAATCCAGAAATCCTGTGTAATTACACAAAGTGCATCATATCCATCAGACCCAAACCGGTCAGTTTTAACAAAATTATACACTCCAACTCTGAGATGAATGTTTATGATCCTCAAAAGTCTGATCGGCTCCTCAAAAACATTAGCTCTGCTCGCTTTGATTTCTTAATCATCTTTTGCTCCATCTCTCCTCCCAATCACCATTTTTCCACCACTGACATCCAGACAGTTGGTGCTGCCATGTTGCTCGCAGCCTCATTTTTCTTCTTCTTCTCTTATGCTGCTAATATATTAAGCCTCTTCTTCTTCTCCTGATACATATTCGCTCTTGATTGTGGCTGCCAATTAGCCGGCGAGGCTGTGGCAGTTCATCCATCTGACTTAAAGGTTTCTTGCCACTAATTTTGACGGTCGGGTCAAGTAGCGGAGGGGCCCATTAATTGGAATAATGAAGTCTTCAGTGAGTGATCATCAGTGACTTCAGAGTGCTATAAATCCTTTAAAGAAATCATCTCTTTATTTTTAATGTTTGGCTTTATCGTCCAGCCAGCTGCTGCAACGTCTCATTTATCCAAGACTTAATAAACATCATACATATGATTTTTCTTTCTCGCTCTGCTTTTTTTCACTCCAGTGTTGATTATTCTTATTCCTGTGCTAGCTCTCTCTGTAGCCTTTAATTTGTTCTCATCCCTCCTCCCCAAACCCCTTTTTTCCTTTTCTCCCTTCATTTTCTGACTCCCTTTTTTTCCCTGTATCCCACCCTCTGCTCTTTATACTCATCTTTCCTTCCCTGCACTGAATCTTCCACTTTTAAATCCAAAAATGTCTATTTTTATTATGCTTTATTATTTGTACTGATTCTGTTCTTTCCATATTTGACTGCTTTAGGCAACATACTGTGATTTTAATGTAAAACTAGAAACATGCTATAAATTATTCTCATTGAAAATTTGTCCCACCTCTGACAGTTGCCAGTCTTCCCAGGAGTGGACGTCCCAGCAAATTCGCTCCCAGGTCAGACTCTGCAATGCTCAGAGAAAAGCGCTACATCTCAGACTCTACAGGCCTCAGTTAGCATGTTAAATGTTAAAGTTTATGACAGTACATTTAGAAAAAGACACAACAAGTATGGCATGTTTGGAAGGGCTCCCAGGAGAAAACCTCTTCTCTCTAATAAGAGCATGGCGCCATAGCTTAGGTCTGCAAAGCTGCATCTGAACAAACCACAAGACCTCTGGGACGATGTCCTTTGGACAGGTGAGGTCAAAGTGAAGGTGTTTGGCCTTCGTTTCTGGTGGCAAACTCACGGCAGTGGAGCTTTTGCAGCTTTTAGGGCTTTCTGTTACACGCAAGCCATTTTTTCCCCACAGGGATCTGACTGATCAGTAATCAATAAGAATCATTAGAGATTTGGACTTACAGGCAGAATCAATAGAGGTGCTGGTATCAATAAAATGTTCTCGCCCTCTGCTTTGCTGCTCATTTCTCACTCCTCCCTCCTCTTTTACCCTCTTCCTCAGCATGCTCCCTCCATGTCTCACTTCATTCCTCCTCAGCCACTTCAGGTCTATATTTGCTGCTTGGCTGGACAAATAGAGGATCTATCTGTGCACAATTTACTGGCCGCCGACTGCTCCCATTCATTTTGTTGCCAGATGGCAGACAGCTTTAATAGCCAATGTAACAAATAAACTGCAGGGGAACAAGACCAGGATCCTTCTACATATTGTAACAGGCAACCCAGCACGCTGATGCAATCACAGGTCTGCACACAGTCAAATACTGCAAACATGTGCAAGAAAAGTGCACTCTGGTGTGAAGCGACGTGCACTTGTGTGCAGGAAAAGTGCAATAATAAGTTTATCAGTTTACAGTGAATTTCTTGGACAGCTGTAGATGCACAATACATGAAAAAAGTCACTAAATAAACTAATGTTGTATTAGATGCACACAAATCAGTAGTTATTAATTTATGTATTTGTTTTCACTTGCTTTATTATTTTTGTATTATTTTGTATTAATTTGCCCAATGATTTATAGGATTATTAATTTATAAATTTAAATTTCATAAATTATGTATGCACTGTTTCCCCTTTGCACTTCCCAGAAATGCAAAAGGAAACATAAATAAAATATTGCAGGTGAATGAATGTAGAAATTAAAATGAAGTTTAAATGTGAAAAGAAAACAAAGAGAGGAATTACTTCAAAGATAAAAAAAAAACCAAACTAAAATGTACAACTAAAAAAAATTCATGCCACATTTTATAAACATTATTTTTGATGCATTTGGTGACATTTTTGTGTATTTAAAGAGTCATTTGGTTTTTTCCCCCTATTTTTTCTTCAATTTTGGCAGCTTCAGCCCTTCATGAATTTATCAAAATTTTACTTACCGTTTTCAAGCAAGTTATAATTAAAAAAAACATTTTAATTGTGGTCTGAAAACCTGTTCCTTCCATTTAATATCTTTATACCATTTAAGACCCTGGCTCCTCGTATAAATATTTTATTGCTGTTGATTTCTGTTGTTTGCGGTTGTCAGACGTGGTTTGAAAAAACATTAACCAGGAGAGGCAGTTCTGCAGAGTAGCTACAGAACAGCTTTAAAAGGTCAATATGAATAATAATCAAGCAGTCTGTTTCATACATGTTAAGTGACGTATTTGGATCTCAGAGCATCAAATACTGCTGTTGCATCAGAAGTCAGTGGCGTCTTAAAGATCTGCAGTGCCCTTTGGCATCTGAAACATCAGCCATTGAGATACTAAATACTGCGAGCTAACAATCCTGCTTTGAAGAGGGACAAAGTTCACATAAGGGTACATATGGGGTGGCAGCAGCATCATCTGCATACTTCTTACATACTTTGTTCCCATTTGGGAGCTTTGTTTTCATTGTGTCTTTCCTTTACTTTCTCTCCCTCCTTAGTAAGATGGATGCATCAAAAACTACTTTGGTAAAAGTTTGTGGTTTGTGTCTTTTCCCCCTTTCTGAGTTCATATTTTTTGCATATTTGTCACGCTTGCATGTTTGAGATCATATTTTAATATTAGACAAACATACCCTGAGTAAATACAAAATGCTGTTTTTAAATGATGATTTCATTTATTAAGGGCAAAAAAAAGTTCAGTCCAAGCCTACCTGGCCATTTTTTAAAATGTGACACCAAAGGGTCCTGATCAGAGTCCCATCTCACCATTGTTACGTCCTTGTTAGGACGCCTTGTGCCTCTGATGCCTGGCGCCGTGGCAGAACAGCAGTATTCCATGCCCTAGGAATGATAAAGGGCAGCGAAACCTCAACATCTACCCACTGGCAGCCACATAGTGGGCTTCATTTTCATCCTTGTGGGCTCTGACTTGTGATTCATCAACGTTACAGCCCGTTCTGTGCCAGCTGAGGTTGCATACAGCTGCTCGAGCTAACAAACCTATCTTAATCTGTTAAGACTGGAGAATAAAAAAATTAACTAATTCGGGCAGCCAACATGTTTCCTTCCATTCAAATGAACTCAAATGTCGTAAACAATCTTAAAACTGACGTTTAATATAACCGAGGTTTGTTTTCTTTTATCAATTAGAAAAGCATCTCAAAAACGAATCAGTTAATTTGTTTGGCTGCACTGTCGCCGTGCTATTTATCAATTTCAAACACAATGTTGTTTAATCTGTTTAAAATATCCATCCATTCACCTACAGTATCTGTGAGTCAAGTCATCAGTCAGTTCATTTTTTTCATATATCAATCTCCAGCGCTACCGCACGTGGCTGTTACTCACACTGACAGTGACGGAGTGACTGCCAATAAAGCCCAACAGTGAATACGTGTCAAAGACAACTTACACCAGGCTGTGTGTGACACTGCTGGATTTCAGACATGAAAGATGAACTCGATCCGGCCCTCTGACAGCGAGTGTAAAGCCTCTGTGCTTTCGTGGCGTGGCCCGAGTCAAATTGTTCATTTTACCTCTAATCGTGTCATTTATCAAAAAGCTGCTCAGCCGCGTCAGTAAGTGCAGTTATGCTAACTAGATCTGAGCGAGGCCAGAGAGAGTACCAGCCATCATTCAGCTTCGCGGGGCGAAAATGCGTGTGAGCTGCAGCAGGTACCAAACAAATATTCTCAGGGCCAGTTTTAAAATGTCTCCTTCAGGAAATATTTTTACGAACATAGATTTCAGTGAATCCTTCATATGCCGAGGCTTATACATGTATGTGTAAACCCTTGCATAAGAGTGCGTGCAGCCTTTGAACTGCTATTAAGCAAGGCAGTACATACAGTTGTGGTCAGAAGTTTCCATCCAATCATCATGGGCATGAATGTGATGGTAATTTGGGGGCTTTTAATGATTTTTTTTTAACTGTTCTTTTTCCAGAGTGGAATCATTGTACAGCAAACACGTTTAACCACTTTAAAAAACTGGGTTTGGGTGCACAAGTGTGAATTTATTTTGGATTTTCTCAAATCCACAAAGTGTCAAAATATACATACGGGCTCAAGTATACACATACACCTCCACTAATATTTGGTTAAATGTGGCTTAGCCAGCTGCGCCTGGACAAAACACTTTTGGTAGCCATCAACAGGCTTCTGGCATAATTCTGGCTGGATATATGACCACTCTTCTTGGCAGAATTGGTAGAGTTCATTTAAATTGGTTGGTTTCCGGGCACAGACCTGACTTTTAGGCATAGTCCACAAATGTTAGCCTCCTTTACCTATTCCAAAACCAGTTTTGATGTGTGTTTGGGATCATTGTCCTGTTGGAACACCCAACTGTGTCCAAGTTTCAACAGTCTATATGGTGATTTATGGTGAAGTTGAAGAATTCAGAGGTGGTGCTTCATCATTATTCCATCCACTTTGTGCAATGTACCAATCTCATTGTATATTCTGTATAATAAAGACATTCTCTTCTATTCTAGTAGATCTGTCATCAAAACAGCCCCAGAGCATGATGCTACCACCACCATGCCTGGTAGTTGGTGCAGTGTTTTTAGGTTTAAAAGCCTCACCTTTACTCTTACAAACACCTCTTGTCATTGTGGCCAAATAGCTCAACAAGTTCAACACTGGGAGATAACATCTTTTGACGATAAAAACTGAATAGTAGATCGATGGATGTTAACACTGTCACATATAAGAGAGGTCAAATGAATCCAGTGATTAAAGTGAGTTGATATCAGAAACTGTTTTTCAACCAAGATTAGACTTAGAGAAAAGCTGGTCAGTCAGTAGCCAATCAACATTAATAAGCTACCATCTCAGCAACTAATAGCTGAGATGGTAGTAAGATGATACGAACTGAGGTGCAAATTGAGGGCGAGAAGGGCACTTCACTTCATCATTGCCAATCCTTCTAGCACTTCTTTGTCATTATGGTGGTCCTCAATATCATTCAGCTGCTTCGCTAGAAAGCATCTCCTCAGACAGACAAACTCCACTGTCTTGGACAGTAGCTGGACACAACGATCCTTCTGCTCTAGAAAGTTGGGCGAACCAGAACTTGCAGCAGGTGGAAAACTGGCTCACATAGCACTAATAGTTGCAGGACAGAAACGTATAAATGGTAAAAGCTGCTTTAGTGGTGCACATAATCCTACCATCACAAACACTGTAAATCTGTGAGAAATACCATGTCACCCGTTGGTGCTGTTTGGAAAATTCATGTTGGCTTTTTAAACCCAATATAAATAGATAACTGCAGGTTTTGGCATGGCCTGAAGAAGCTGTGACCCCTGAACTTACACAAGGTTTCAGTGCTGACCTACAAAAGCCTTTGGTCCATCTTTAACTCACATGGCCACGCAATCATTCTCCAGCATTAAAAAGAGCGAGGCTGCCTCCCGACACAGCGGCGACTCGAGCAGCTGGGTTATGTGTCTCTGTCCTCCCACTGGGCTCTTATTCAGACAGTATCAACCCAGGGCAGAGCACCACAACACAAACACTGGTCAATTTACCCATTTTGCATCCAATTCTCTGCGATGATTATGAGCCGCGTTTGTGCAGCTGATGGAGAGATTAATCTTGCTTTGATAGAAATATGTCAGTTTCGGCAGGCTGTGATGGATGTGATTTATCACTCCGGACAAATCTGTGCCTGAACGTTCCTCCTCCTGACAGCTCTATCGTGGCAAGAATGTCCCAAAATGTCACCTGTTGTACGCAGACTGACCTTCTAATTTTCTAATTCAATTTCGAGAACTCCCCTACCCACCATATCATGAACCAGTAATAACAATTACACACCGTGACTGGCTCCAAAACCTGCAATTCCCCCACTTTAAATCAAAACCCAAGTAGTCTTTTATTAGGCTGCCTGGTTAAATCAATCTAAATCTAAGCATAATAACTCTCTAATCAGGTGCTGGGGAGAATAATAGGTTGTCACGCTCGAGGAAAAATAGGCAATCATGGAATGTTTTCTTTAATTAGGCCAACTAAAGTAGAAGGGCACGGTGGGAGCGCGGGACACATTCATCATAGCCAAGGTGGGAAATTACTTCAATTACTCAGGAAGGGGAGAGTGAACAGAATTACAGAAGTCAGAGAAGCAGAAGAGAGGAGACCGTGATCTGCAAGGAAGTCCAGATGACATGGCAGGGCGGGAAAGGCGAGGACAGAGGAGGGAAGGCGTGAGGGAACAAGGAGAGGAGGAGAGAGGAGAGGTTGAAGGATTTAGAAGTTACTGAAGATGTAGAGAAACATTGTGTCACGTGCCTTTTTATTTGCCTTTGTTTTGTTTGTATTTGTATGTCTCTTTAATATAACTGGACATACAGTTTGCATTCAGTTCAAACTATGTCCAGGCCTTTTGTCACACTTGCTTTAGCACTTCTTATATATTTTACATTAGTGAAGCTTCTTTTATATTTTCCACTTGTATTCGCGGCGCTTCAGTGTCATCATTCATTAAAACTCAGCTGAGATCATCACTTTAAGCTGCTTCTTTCAGTTTTGTTTTTTCTCCTTCCTCATCAAAAGAACAAATAATAAAAGCCACAAAAGCTGTATTGAAATCTAAGTGACTGGAGCCTTGGTGAACTCAGCGTATAGCAGTGCATGAATCACCCACAGCTCTCAGTGGAGCTCCAGAATAGAAGAACTACTTTCACCAGCTGCAGTCCAACAAGGTGGATTTGGGAGTCCATCCAACCGTGGGGGGAAAAAAAACCTCTTTAGGAAGCAGCTGAATGATGTCAAGAACTGTCATAAGAGCAACTTGTACGGAAAGCCAGCCAATAGGGAAAACACGATATGGGCCAGGTGTAGCTGGTTGGCAACTTCCGAACTTTCAAAATAAGAGCGGTGGGATCGTCTGGTCAAATCGATCACTGATGGCATCAGGGGAATGAAAAACAAGTAAAAATGATACAATGATTCTTGGATGGCTGTTAACACACTCACTGGTCACTTTATTAGGTATTGGACTTTCAGAGCCTGAACTGTTGATACAAGGCAGGATGGATCCATGTTTTCATCTTGTTTACAGCAGCCTACCATCTGAATGTCGCAGCAGAAATCGAGACTCATCAGACCAGGCAACGTTTTACCAATCTTCTATGGTCCAATTTTGTCAAGTCCATGTGATTTGTAGCCTCAGTTTCCTGTTCTTAGCTGACAGGAGTGGAACCCAGAGAGCTGCTGCTGCTCACTGGGGTTTTTTCTCTTTCAGACCATCCTCTGTAAACTCTAGAGATGGTTGTGTTCTAAATTCCCAGCAGATGAGCAGTTTCTGAAATACTCAGACCAATAATCATGCCACGTTTAAGGTCACCTACTCAAAGTCAAGTTCACTGACCTTTCTCCCCCATTCTGATATTTGATTTGAACTCAGTAGGTCATCTTGACCATCTATACATGCCTAAATGCACTGAATTACTGCTGTGTGATTTGTTGATTAGACGTCTTTGTTAAATGAGCAGTTAAACAGGCGTACCTAACAAAGTGGCTGTCAGTGTAAATCTGGGCAGCCTGACCGTGTGTTGGAACCATTAGGAATTATTACGTCACAAAAAAAATACAAGGACAAAGAAAGAAGACCGAAGAAATAAAGTTAAGACAAAATGATGGATAGCTTTTTGGGCTAAAGGAAAATGCAGAACAGACAAGAAATGAACAAAGTTTTATTTAAGTACAAAAAATAAGAAAAAGCAGGAAAGGACAAATGATGAGAGAACAAATAAAGGAAAACAGAGTGATAAATATTTAAAACTGAGCAAAAATAAGTGCTATAACTACCAATAAAACTGTGAGGGGAAAGAAATCCATAATTTATCCTCAAAATTGGACCCCAACCCATATCTTCAACAACCCTCCACCACCACCACAGAGCTCCCAGTGTCTGTCAGCTTTCCCAGAATGCAACGAGAGTGCCGCTGAGTGAGCTGTAATTCCTCCCGAGACGATGAGATAAATGGCCTCTTACTGTAACTGGATCTATTGATTCGGACGACGCTTTGGCTAGGTCGTGGATCCAGTTTGTTCTGTGACTGAAGACCTGCCAGCTCGGCTACTGGCCACGTAAATACAGAGATGATGACTTCTGATAGCTGCGACTCGTTGGCTGGCTCAGTGCTCAGCACAGATGAAGCAGCTGCCGTGACGCTGACAGGGACAGAGGTGCTTTCGCTGGTCCTTCAAACATTATTAGGTACTCTGACAAATTAACGCAAAAATGTCTCCTAGACTTTTAGAAGGGAAGAAAAGACTACCCAGAACCATTTGGACATAAAGTCAAGGGTCTTTATTTTTCAAACAAAAGACTCTGAAAGGCTTTAGTCAGGGTTTGAGTGTGTGGGAAAGTGGCTAGAGCTTTATATTATATTAAACAAAAAGGTTTATCTTACATTTTTCACTGTTTGTTGGGATTTCATATGAGCTATTCAATGGGCACAGGCCTGCCAACAGTTTGAGCAAAACCACTAAAATCCACTTATTCCTGTCTGGCCACACACATACACAAATAAATCACTGAATCCAAACAGTTTTGAGAGCCTTTCAGCCTTACATATAACTCCACATTGATGACCCCTGGTTTCTCAGCTGTCTCTTGTTAGCTGGCGGCATTAAGTTAATCAGACAGTGCTAAGATGCTCCAATCCCATCTGTGAGTACCCATTCATTTCTACCTGAACACACTCTGACAAGACTGTAATTTAAAGGGCATCAATCTTCATTTCTAGCTCCGGTTCTTGGATTTTGGCCCTGGACTTCACTTAAGTGGCTTTGCTTAAGTCAAAGTTCAAAATCGTCCTGATTTCTTGCCTTAATGCAGTCACCTTGTCTGAAGTAAGTCCTACCCTTGCTGTAAACAAACTTTCTTCTGATTGGCCATCCTTTATAAACGGAAGGTCTCCATGCAGCTGTGTACCCCAGATTAGGCACATTAAGAACATTAAGCTTGAGAAATAAGGAAACTGGAATACTTTAGTTTTGTGAAGACCTTTTGTCTCTTATCCAAGAGGCCTCTTCAGTTCTAAAACTGGCAGAGAATCCCAGCTAATTAACCCCACTAGGGGTTTATTAGCTGGGATTCTTTTGGCCTCTCCTGGTCCTGAGGGTCGTTGACCAACTATTGGTCATGTGAGTCGTCGCATGAGCCACGGTGTGAACAGGCACCAGGTCAAAGGGTGTTTTTATGGGAGCTAGAAACACAAATACATTGCAAAAGCCCAGAGCACTGACAACACAGGAAGCAGAACAAATGGAAAAGCATAATCGGTCTACTTTAAATGCTGCTTGTGTTAATAGGTGCATGAGAACTGATCATTCTGGAAGGCACAATCTCAAACTGGTATCAGCAGAACAAAAGGAATTGTGTGTGAACATCAGTATTTTCAGTGTATCATCAAGCTTGAACCCCAAACCTCGTCTGCAACAGTCCTGATAGCATAAGGAGGAGGAGAGGCCTCTGTCAGTATCACACCAAGGCGGTAATCAGGCGGGGATCTGAGGCGATCAATAAGAGGACTGCACTGTGTTCACATTTCGCAAATGTGCAGGATCATCAGGTTGGAGCGATTCATCATGACCTGATAGCTGGTCAATGGCAGAGCAGCTTCAACCTGATAAGAGGTAGAGTTTAACTTCTTACCTTCTCAAAGGGTGGTGCTGCCGTAAAATGCTTTTAGTCCTCCGTCAGAGTTACCTCTTATTTTTCCCTCCATCGTCGGCTCATTTTTTAATCTACCTCCCCTCTCCGTCTTGCTCATCTTTCTGCTTGACTGACCGAAAGCTCCATCACCATCATCATCGTCACACAGCCAGCACAATTTTTTCTTATAAAGGCAATAAATCATATTAGCTTTCATCTATTGTTATTGATGAGCGACCAATTATTTGTCATCTAATACGCTGACAAACGATGACCCAGGCAGATGGATCTACTTCTTTTCCCCCCCTCCTTCCTCCACGGGCTGATGTGACACAGGACAGCAGTGATTGATTATATCCTTAAACTGTTACTACACATATAACATGGCGCTCAAATCTGACATCTCACTTAGGCTGGGTTTCCCCGCTTTAAATACTGCATCAGTTACATCACAGAATAACAAAGAGAAGATCACAGATGTAAACCTTTACACACTATATTGCCCCAATTATTCATTCACCCATTCAAATCATTGAATTCAGATGTTCCAGTCACTTCCATGGCCACAGGTGTATAAAACCAAGCACTTCGGCATGTGGACTGCTACTACAAACATTTGTGAAAGAATGGGTCACTTCTGTACTGTAAAATATACTTTATGTGGCCGTCAGATTAGCTCAAGAACAAAGTGTAGAGAGCTTCATGGAATGCTGCATCCAAGGCTTACATCACCAAGTGCAATGCAAAGCATTAGATGCAGTGGTGTAAAGCACACCACCACTCAACTCTAGGGTAAAGTTTGGTGGAGGGGGGATTATGGTGTGGGGATGTTTTTCAGGAGTTAGGCTCGGCCCCTTAGTGCCAGTGAAAGGAACTCTTAATGCTTCAGCACACCAAGACATTTTGGACAATTTCATGTCGCTCAGCCATCCGTCGCTCATCCATGTCGATAAACACGTGGATGAGCGAGTTTGTTGTGGAAGAACTTGACTGGCTTTCACAGAGTCCTGACCTCAACCCAACAGAACACTGTGAGCCAGGCCTTCTCGTCCAACATCAGTGTCTGACCTCACAAATGCGCTTCTGGAAGAACGGTCAAAAATTCCCAAAAAAACACATATTGGAAGGCTTTCCACAAGGTTCCTAAACCTTATGGAAAGTTTTCCGAGAAGCTGCAAAGGCTGGGCCGTCACTCAAGTTCATATCCATGTGAAAGCAGACGAGCTAATACTTTTGAGAAAGGGTTGCTCTCTAATTTCCTCCTTCATAACAATTATATGGTGATTTATTTTAATAACTCATAATTAATTAACAATTAATAACTCAAGCCATTTAGATGTCTTTAAGGCTTCAAATTAGACATGTGACTGCTTTGATTGACAGATGTGCTGTAGCCAGTCCTGTCAGAACAGTGTCAATGATCTGGACCACTAAACGTGACTTTTTGATGGAATAATATAGTATTTTATTAGTTTGTTATTAGATATGTGTGTTGACACTGCATCCACCCAGTTTATCAATGCAGCTTGCTAACCAATAACTTAGAACTCCACCCTCTGGTCTAAATGTGGTCGATTCTGGCATTAAACCAAGATGGTGGTGGAGAAAATGCTAACAGCGAAGTTTCAAAATGTCCAGAAACCAGTGGTTTGAGTCACAGTAGCGGTGGCTCTCTTTTATATACAGTCTATGTTCCAAATGTTCTGGCTATAATAGTGCCAAATCCTGCACCAACATTAACACCCCACTGTCATATTTACCAAACAGCTGGACTCAAGAAGCTGCACCTGGAGACTGACATCAGTTTTAAAACGTTTCTTTACAGGAAATTGGAGAATAAAACACTAAGAATGACTACAGGTAGCTGTGCAGATAGGCCCTGTCTCTGTTTTAAGGAAGGAGGCTTTGCTCCAGTGGTGAGTATGCAGTGAGGTAAGCTGCTGCTGGTGAATGGACCTTTGATAACCAGCTTGAGGAAAGAGGCAAATGTGGAAGTGGGTCTTAACTCAGTTCAGTCTACAAAAAAGCTGGGATGGCCGAGAGGTCATCCCTCCAGTCATTCTTTACCCTTCAGCTTCGTCTACAGAGGAGTAACTGGAGACAGATGAGCGAGCAAGGTTTAAAGGGCATGAAGCAAAAAGCTAGTTCAAAGCATGAAGGAGCATGAAAACAACAATATGGCAGAGAGCCGAACCACAAGCCTGACTTTAAATACTGCTCGCTGACGAGGAGAAGAGAAACGGGCAGGAGGCTGAAGCTCAGGAAATTCAGAAGCTCTTCCAGCAGCCGGGACCACGGAAGAGGAAGGAAAGGGGACAACAAAAAAAAAAGGACTGCCTGGAAAATCACACCTACAGTGCCGTGCAAAAGTCTTTGCCCTCTTCCTGATTTCTTAATCATGAATTAACTGTGATGAACAACATTTTTTATAAAGCTGGGCTCGATTTCAGTAAACACGCCCGAGTCTGATTACTGCCGAACCTGCAATCAACAAATCACTTAAATACAACAAAACTCGTCTGACAAAGTGAAGCTGGCTAAAAGATCTCAGAAAGCAGCACCTGATGCCACGATCTGAAGAAACAGCTGGGAAACAAAGTCACTGACATCCATCAGTATGGAATGAGTTACAAAGCAGTTTCTAAGGCTTTGGGACTCCAGTGAACCACAGCATTTATGGTGTTACATGGTGTCATGGAACGCCATAAAATGACACGTGAACAGTGGGCATGACACGTAAAACTTTTTTCCAGGACTTCACATTGAGGCATCCCTGTCTCAGTAAACACTGTGCACCAGTGGATCCTCATTCAGCTTTACTTCAGCTCTGTCTGTGGATTTGAAGGCGTCTTGTAGCGTGAGGCAGCAACACATTGGAGTTCACCACAACGCTGCTGTAAAAGAAAAGCGAGCGATCAGCTTCCATGTGAGAAGCTCAGTCAATTCCCCATCAATCACTGTCCTTCTCATAATTTCCACACAAAATGTTTCTACTAAAGCTTAAGTTACAAAGGAGCTCAAATGTCTAACCACTGAAAACTACCTCTGCAAAGGTAACATTTAGTATGAGACATTTAGAAAAAGATCTATTTACAGCGAGAAGACTAAAATCTTCTTTCAGTATAGATAAAGATTACCTCATAATTCATTAGTCTGTAATTGATTACAGTTTTTCCCTCATGACATCAAAATCTACATTTACGTTTGACTCCAACAATTTTATTAGGTACACCTGTTTACCTGCACATGAACATAAATATCTAATCAGCCAAGTTAGGGATGTGCACGATTACTCGACTAGATGACTAGTCGGTACTAGACGTACTAGTCGGTTAGCCTAATTATTAGGGTTTTAATTAACCCAGTACTGTCCAAAATGCTATGCAGCCATCTGCCACCAGGTGGAGCTGCAGCGCTTACATCGTCACCCTTCTTTCCTGCATTTCCAGCTAGTTCCTCCAAGTTTGTTCAAAGAAGCGAAAAAACTAGTGGGACAATTGTGTTTGCACCTTAAAAAAACTGACCACAGCAAAGAGTAGGACCCAGGAGGGAAAAAAGTGCCAGCGTTTTATGTTTCTGTTGGCCGACACCGTATGTAAAGAACCAAACAGAAAGGTAATTAACACACAAAACGCACATGCACAGGTATAAACGCCGGCAACAACATCGGCAACTTGTGTCATAGCAGCTGAAATCTGAATCAGGGTAAACTGGAGCAGGAGGCTGGGGGAGATGGAGGTCTGGGCTCCACTGCTCAGGATGCTGCCCACCACAACCGGGCCCTGGATAAGCAGAAGGAAATGTATGGATGTTTGTCTTGTATTGTTTTGATGCTTGTCGTAAATTGCAGAACAACGAGAATCGTTGATAATGCGCGGCACAATACGCCACGCTTTTTAGTTGCAATTTATTTGGTTTTCGGATGTTATTTTCTCATATTCAGTGACTTGTGAACATTGTGTGCAGTAACACGTTTTCATATATTTAACATCAATTAATTAGAAGTTTTTATTCGCAGTTGTTTGGAGCGTAACGTGCCGCACAGTTAAGCAGCATTTAAAGTGCAATTCATAACATCATTAATGGTTTCAAATGCCTTTGTTTAGGTCGTTTTTTGAAGTGTCCATTAAACAAGGATGAAATTTAATATGATATCTGAGTGTTTCTTAGTTTTAGACTAGTCGGTTAGTCACATTTTTTTTCCTTGTTTAGTCGACTAAGAAATTAGTCGCCAGGAACATCCATAAGCCAAGTACATGGCAACAACTCAGTGCATTCAGGCATTTAGACAAGACAGAAAATGTTATGTTGCAGTCAGAGGAGAATGGCCGGACTGCTTAGAGCTGATTTCAAAATAGCCATGTCCCTTATTTTATGACTACAGCAGCCATCAGAAGATGGGTAGCATCTTCTGAAGGCTGCTTCCAGCAGAATAACACACCATGTCACAAATCTCAAATCATCTCAAAGTGGTTTCGTGAACATAACAGTGAGTTCTCTGTACAGTACAGTACAGTACATGGCCTCCACACTCATCAGATCTCAATCCAATAGAGCACCTTTGGGATGTGCTGGAACAGGAGATTCTCATCATGGATGTGCAGCTGACAAATCTGCAGCAACTGTGTGATGCTGTCATGTCAACATGGACCAAAATCTCTAAGGAATGTTTGCAGCACCTTGTTGAATCTTGAAGAATTAAAGCAGCTCTGAAGGCAAAAATTTGGTCCAACCAAGTTCTAGCAGGGTGTACCTATTAAAGTGTCTGGTAAGTTTATAATATTTAAACAGGCTCATTAATCTGTAATAGTTTGTATCCCCTGTTTAGGTACTATAAAAGTTCTTAATACCTACTACCTAAAGTATTATTAGCACTTGTGTTTTTAGAGAAACAAATAAATGGAGTAAAACTAAAAATTACTATGAATGTTAAACTATTCATTCAGATTACATTTGATTCCTACAGCTCAGCGCCATCTTTTACTTTACTTCCACTCCACAGTATATACCAGGAAACATATTGTCTTTGTTGCTTCACCACAAGTATTTAACATGTTTAGTAACTAAATGTATTTGTATAATAACATTTTTAGTTGAGATCAATTTTTAATCACCAAATCCAACGTAAAAGTATAAACTAAAGTTTAACTAGCTAAATTATAGCATTAAAATGATGCATAAGTTTCATAAAGAACCCAATTAAAGTCTAAAAATGTATACACTGAAAGGAGACATTGTTCTCCCTAACGAGCTGAATACGTAACTGCAGACCTTTATCTGCTTCTCCCACTACAGCTTAACAGTAAATAATTGTTGGAGTTAACATAGCATGACTGCTATTTTCAGGCCAACCAGACATACTGTATAGTTAGCTTACCGTTAGCTGTAAAATTAGCATTGATCCATTTGAGGACAAAGGAAAACTAGCTAATGAGCTTTAAAATCAATTCTCGAATCCAAGTATCGATACTTTCAATACTTCAGTCATTTGAGATAACGTATCTTAACAAGAGCACGTTAGAAAGTAACTAAATTATTGAGATCTTGCCTAAATGAGACTTGGACAAAGGAAGAGAGCCAAACGTCAGGCGCTGCTGATGTTAGGGCAGGACAGACGTCTCTGGTGGAGTCCTTTGGGGTTGCATGTAGGCACTATCCAGGTACAAAGAAAGGAAATGCCGAGCTTTAAGGGCCGAAAAGCACGGTTGCTGTTTGAGTTGGACAGATTAAGATTGTATAAGTAACAAAATAAACACATGCTTCAACATATAGCTGCATGATTTCAGCTTGGAGTAATATTTGTATCATGCTTACGTAAGATAATCTCACAGAGGTATAAAAAAAGAAAAGCTGAGACTTATTCAACTAAGCTTTCCTAAAGTGTAGGATAAATGAAAGTGGTTTACATAGATGTCGTTATGTAATAAAAAGCAACTGTGATAAAACTCCTATGATGAAATATAAAAAATTTATACAATAAAAAAAAGAATAAAACATAAAAATTTACCAATAAAATATATCTCATATTATTTATTATCAGTCTGCTTTATTTGTTAAATGATCATTTTAAAATACAGAAATATTGACAAACATGCAATTATTGTGGCATTTATTTATTAAAATGTTTTACTGGCAATTTTAGTTTGAGTCACCCAGTGACGAGAATACAAGCATCAAGTGTTTGTATTCCGGTATTGTAGGCTATTTACAGAGTCTGCATATATAGTTCAATCAAAATAAGACTAAGCAATCAGTGTTGAATAGCCCTCTCGTTTGCATTTCCCTGTGATTTTATTTCATTTAAGATTTTTGCACAAAATATTGGTATTGGATCAGTATCGCCGATACCATCTTAAATTTGACTCAGTATTGGATCGACAAGGAAATCTGTAGTATCGAACATCATTATGAACCTCCTCTGAGGTCTTCCTCTTCTCCTGCCTGGCAGCTCAATCTTCAACATCAAGCACAAGCTGCTTCTTCCATCTGAAAAATACAATTTTTATATATTTCAAGAAGTTCAACAACACCATACCTACCCTTGGCAAAAATCTACATATAGACTCCCCAGCACTGCCTCCGAAGTGGCCTCAGCTTCATCTCCATGTAACCTTTAATTTGGCCACCAGGTGTCAGTATTTCCCCGCTCTCAGACTCTCGGCCCTGAGTGTGCAGTTTTAAAATACACATTTAATGCGCCATAAATTAAGAAAAACTTACACTGTGACCTTTAATATATCATCAGTATGCTCTGTTAATTTTTTAAATTTTTTTTCCTTTGTGTAATATAATAATAATCCTGTTTATCGCAGTAGGTGCGCAAGAGTTTACAGTGCTTTTGCTCTTTGGTGCATTTGAAGTGTTCAGCCACCAGAGGGCGGTGCTTGACAAAGTAACGCGCCTCACATGCTGCTCAGCCGCTCTCATGGGATAACTGGAAGAATTCATTAGCAGTATCACGTTAGGGGAAATTATAGCTGCAGGTTTGCATTGAAAAAGTCTTTCTTGTATAATTTGCCCAAATTATTTTTGGGTAGTCTCATTATAAATTCCCAAAAGACTGTTAAAGTGTCTAAATAAGATAAATGATTATTTGGGTTTATACAGAACATCTTGGCTTTGGAAGAGGGTGGAAAGATCTGCTGATACAGGGTGATGATTCCTCTTCTTCACAGGGCAGATTGATTTGAATTAATATTTTATTTTACATCAATTTCGTGGCTTTAAAGGAGATCATTGAGAGAGGAACAGGTATGTATAAGAGGCATCCTCATACAGCAAGATTTGATGCATTATTATGCTCATGAAACGCAGACGTTGCCTACTCCTGTTGCTTTAAATGTTGGCCTCACTAAACCAAAAAGTTAAGATATAAATGCGCTATAACAGAGCAGTGCTTTTATTCTCTGAAGTGTTATTAAAAAGAAAGGAGTCTGAGTCCCATTTCATTTGTCAAAGAGGTACTTAGGAATGAAAGATGCCCCCCTCCCACCCTTTTTTTTTTTCCAAGGACGAATGAGCTCATGCTGCTTGGCCCTCTGCCTGGACGAGGAGGAAGAGGAGGAGGAGTCGGATGCATT
>VUQJ01010932.1:49742-64736 GCA_015108635.1 Andinoacara biseriatus
GCGGTGTGTTGGGGGGGGGGGGGGGGGGACAAGAGAAAAAAGCTGTCGCCTGCGTCAGCTTTCAGTGTCACTGTTTTATTCCAAATGAATCAAAGAGAGCGCTTTTTCAGCCTTCTTCAAGTCATGTGTCCCCACACCCTGTCAGCTGGACTCTGATCCCTTCATCGACACTTCTTGTGTTCAGCTGTGTGTTCATTTGAATTCTTTTAAAGTGAATCTGGGAAACTTTGAGCCAACCCTTCACAGCTCTGAGCAGTTTGATTCAGTCAGACGGTTCGTGGAGCTTTTCTACCATTGTTCGGTCACAGTTAGTTTACAACTGAAACTATGCTGCTTTTAGCAGCTTTTCATTCTCTTTAATGGCTAAATAATCAATTTAGGTAGCTACAAGCACCAGACAGTTTATTAGGTGCAGCCTGCTAATACTGGTTTGGACCCTCTTTTTTTGCCCAGTCCCCCACATCGCTGCACCACTATCAATGCTTACAGGTTGTTTACACCAAATTGTGACCCTGCCATCCAAATGTCACAGCAGAACTGTTTTCCAAGTTTGGTGAGCCTGTGTGAACTGTAGCCTCGGTAGCCTGGTGCCACTTCTATCTGACCCCGCTGTGGTCTTCTGCTCCTTCTGTTTTGTAGGGATGCTCTTCTGCATACCTCGGGTGCAAAGAGTGTTTTAAAGCAGTCTGGCCATTCTCCTCTGAAGTCTGACATCAACTAGACATTTTCAGACCATTCTCTGTAAGCTCTAGAGATGGTTGTGAGGGAAAATCCCAGCAGTTTCTGCAAACCAGCACCCACTCCACGTTCAGAATCACCTTCACCTTCGATTTTGATGCTCAGTTTGAACTTCAGTAAATGCACTGATTTGCTGACATCTGATTGGCTGATTGAAAGAGATGAAAACAGAAGGAATCAAATCATAAAAATTAAACACGTTATATAAACCAGAACCAAACTGAACAATTCCAAACAAGGAAGTTGTACACAGATTTTTAAACCTGGACTATGCTCTTATATTAAAGGAAAGGAAACATTAAGTGCATATAACTGAATACTTAAACAAGCTAAAAAATATAAGATTTTACGAAAAAAGCAGAAAATTTTGGTCGTGTGAAAACTTTGGTTGGACTGATTTCTATTTAGGAGATCAGCATTTCTTAAAGCCTCTCCACAGGGCTGGAATTATTACACCCATCAAATTAAACAGCCTTTTAATCCCCATTATCTCAGTGTTTTATGAGTTTGAATGGCTCCTCAACATATATCACATTATGCTACAGTTTCAGTCTTCACTGAAAGGGAGACTGTTTGAATTTCAGCATGCTGCATTAATTAAACACAATCCAATCTTAAAGGTCATCAAAGGTCTTTTTGCTATCAAAGACTGTGAAATGGAGCCAAACAGACACACTCTTGTATAAAAGTGTCACAGACTATTAACTGTAATAATAAAAATCACTGCTGAGCCTTCTGGAGGTGCTGCAGGCCTAAATCAATGAAGCATCTGTGATGGGGCGGAGCCTAATCAAATAACCCAATGACTTACATGCCCTCCCCCAACCTTCCCTCCAAGAGCCGTGCCAGCTTTCTACATAAGACGATCACTGTGGTTTAATAGCATGAAGCGATAGTTAGATCAGATACCGTGTTGGCAGCAGCTCCCTCTGTCTCTCTCCGGCGCTATCAAGCAGCGTGTTTGGAGCGGCGATGACAGCGCTGGCACAAACAGGGAGTGCTCGAAGCTGGCCTCAGACCAGCGGTGTTGTGTGTGTGTGTGAGTGTGTGTGTGTGTGTGGCGCCTGTCTGGCTTTTGGCTGCAGCTCAAGGTTGAAGCCTGCTGGAATCAGAGGAATATAACTGCAGATGCCAAATGTGGACATCTATATATCAATTTTTTTTTGAGAAACTGTACATAAAAAGGAGTGCTATGCATCCTTTAAGGTCTCAAAGCAGCGAAAACTTCCACTAATCTTGAATCCCTTTTGGTTTTAAGGCGCTCCTCTGGGTGCATCGTGCGGTCCTGCCAACAACAACCTGCAGGCAGAAGGAAGGACAACAAATGCTGGATGTTCAGAAAGAGTGTCAGATTAAATTTAAAAGCTTTAGGACAGCAGCTACCCCGGGCACGGGATAGATGACATCCCGTCAATGTGACGGCTGGTGGCAGGAACTTTGACAAACTTGTAGCCATGGACGGATTATAAAACAGCAGGTCACTGGGTGCACGGGTAAACACACTGAGGACAAAGACTCGCATACTGGAAGAGACATTTAATCTTTGTGGGCATTTTCATTGATTGCAATCAGTTTGCATCTTTGTGTAGTCCATTTGAGGTCATTTGTGTTATTTTGTGTCTTGTTCTGGTCAACTGTATCTCTTTGTAGTTTGTGTCTCATTCGAAGCCATTGCAGTCATTCTGTTTGTGGTTATTTTCCATCACTGTTGTGGCCAGTCTTTGCATTATAATTTTGTATCTCTGTGTCATTGTTTTGCATCTCACTTTGTTTTTTTAACATCTCTTTGGTTCTGTGGGTCTTAATTTTTTATTATTGCAGACACGGCAGACAGTTGCAGACAGAAGTGCATGTCATAAGCACTTTTTGAGTTTACAATCAGCCCGCAATGCACGTGACGCTCCGTAATGCACGTGTTCAGCTCACTAACAGTCCACAGTCAGGCTGAAGGTGCTGGATAATGCAGACTTCAGAAAAATGGTAAAAAAAAACAATACCATCCACAGTGATTTTTTGCACCAATGAGCAGCAGCTTTTGTGTTTACTCCACCACAGCCAAGGTCAGTCAGTCCTACCAACACAGCAAACCAACGCCATCCGCAACACACACGCTTGCCATCAGGTCGTGAGGTGCTCGTGCGGTACATGCAACCTTCAGGCTATTGGTTGTTTACGTCCACCGTGAATTTCTGCAGGCTGCTTGCGGTCGCATGTCCGCAGCACTCCGCGGGATTCTTTTGCCTCAGTGTGAGAGGAGTCTTGGTGCCGAGCGAAGACCCCCAACTGCTGACTTACAAGCAGACGGGGATCGAATAAGAGCAGAACTTTTATTGAAGGCATAACTGATATTCATAGCAAAATAGCAAAGTTCATGAATGAGCATAGGAAACATTACGGATAACACCAGGAACTCTGGAACAACAGGAACCACAATACCGTCGTCCCTCACGTTATTGCAGCTTCACTGTATCGTGGGTTTGTTGAGTTGAGTTTTTGCTATATTGTGGGATTTTGCAGAATATAGGTATTTATATAACTCCCCATAACTGTGTTCATTGAAGAGATCAGTTACGCCTTTAGCGGAAATAGAAGTAACAGCCGAGGGCGCAGAGACTGCACCACCTGATGAAGTGGTGCTTTCAGAGGAGCTGTAATGCTCTTCTTGGCTGTGCAGTACTGTACATTCATCTCATCATCCTCACCTTCATCGCCATCAGTGCTGCACAGCTACATAATTCATCATCTTCATCATCTTCAGAATTCGAGTTGTAGTAAGAGAGTGGGAAAGGGTTATAGGAGTGTGGGAAGGGTTTAAAAAGCCTTAAAATATATATATTAATATTAAAATAACAGCCCTACTTGGTGGATTTTCACCTATCGCGGGGTCTCTGGAGCATAACACCCGCGATAGGTGAGGGATCGTATTGTATAACATAACATCCAAACACAATAAACCATAAACCATAAAGCTTCAGTTAGAGACTTCGACACCCATCTGTGCATGTGTCTTAATATCAGAAAAGAAAAAATATGTATCTTGTAATATGTTTGTGTTCAGATTCAATTAAACCTATTGTCAGACTTTGAAATGTAAAAAACTTTCATCTACATTTCTGCTGTCAGGGAAATAACTTTTCTCTCTACATACTGTTTGCCCACATGACTAATGATTTATCTTTTTGAGGAATTTAGCTGCAGAAAAAAAAAGAAGCTATTTTTTCCTTTTAAAGCGTAAACATAATGAATATGTGCAGGATTTGCTCTCTGAATATGTTGTTTGCACAGTGGTATAGCAGGATATATAAATAATATCCAGCCTTTTATAGCAGCAGAAGACACACTGTTCTCTCCCTTTTTTTTCTGTTGCAAAAACATTACCACAGTTCAAACCCACACACGATGGCAAAACAGCAATAAATGGAAGCTACATATAAAGCACTAAAGACAAAACAAATAACAGAAATGAGATATCTAACACGTATATAGACTTAAACTCAACCCAGATCCTGAAATTAATCTAAATTTAACTCAGATCAAACCAATTCATGAGCCCTACACTGAAAAAAAAAGGTCTGAAGCTGGTGCTGGACCTCACAAAGACAAAATCATGAGAGCACACTCCTCACCTCTCCCCCGGTGAAGTGTTTTCGCTCTCAGTAATAAGGTTGGCCAGAGGGGAGGAATCCCACAGCGATATTTTCACAAACACACACAGGACAGCCAACGGGGAATGTGTGTAAACATCCTGAGGTGTGTTTCCTCCATCGACCGAGCAGTTTTCCTCTCACCTTATTTCAGCCGTCACACTGGATCAGCGCACTCTGCTGCTGTAGCCGGTGACCTCTGTGACGAGATGCTGCCTGACAGTGTTTCACCCATTGGAGTCACATCTGAACCACAGACGGGGATTCTGATAAAGAACCCTGTTATTAAAATAATTAAAAAGCCAGTGCTCTAATAATGCCCCTGTGAGGCAGTCATGCAGCGTTTCTATCTGCTCCCACTGTGTGTGTTTGCAGCTGAAGTGCAGATATTATCCGCCGGTGTTGTTGTCTTGTGGTCTGGAGGGCGTAATCAGCCCGGCCCACCGGCTCGCTGTGAATGCTCCGTGCTTATCGCCATATTTTGCAGCGTATTAAGTCGACCACAGGCGGTTTCACGCTGTGGCTTTCTCACGTTTACATGCCTGCCTTCACCTGCTGCACGGTCGGGGAGCTGCTGCAGGCTTAAAAACAGAGCTACATACCAGACGGACGGCTCGCTTTCCTTCTGAGGGGCTCATTTCGGTCTGAGCTGTAAGAGAAATTGATTTTTTTCCCCTTCATTTTTTTTTTTTTGTTGCACAGAAATAACGGATTAAGTGCCAGTTTTGCTGTGAAGTTCACTTTGGGACACTTGAAGTCAATATGTCCTAATATCCTAATCCTAACTGCCTCGAGAAACATAAAAGCAACTTACAAGGATAACATAGTGGAAGCATGCAAATTTCATTTCCTGTTTTTTGTATTTCCTGCTCACGTTGCCCTCCTGTCATGTAATATTCTGTTTGCCTCTGTTAGTATCATCAATTTGTTGATGTGTGTGTTAGGACGGTTTAGTTCACTCAGACAGAGCACACCCTTTCCCTGAGTGTTGGCGCCATTAGCAAGCTAATGCAAATTAGCATGCTAATGCTAATTATTTAAACGCTAAATGCTGTGCCTGCTTGCTAAGTGAATAAGGGTGAACAGTTAGGCCCGAATTAGACTTCTGCGTCAGGTCTACATACGTGACCAGAACTCACCTCTCAACTCTCTGTGGTAATCATAATCCTCGCGGGTTGTGTTGACCTGAACTTTTTCACTAAGGTCTCTCACAGCTCCGGGGATTTTATGTTTAACAGGAACCCTGAATTTGTCCTTTGAACTCGCTTTTTCCTCTTCTTCCCCCTCGCGGTCACACTGGTTGCCATTTTGCTTTCTGTAGCCCTGTGAAATCAAGCGTGAAGAGTACCGTCGCGAGATCGCGCGTGCACGTTATGAACAAAATTGGCCGTGCTTGATAGTAGATTGCAAATTGCGGTGAAATAATACTATAGTGGAGCAATCTAGTGAGACAAAAAAAACCAAAAAACAGTCTGGTATTTGTGATGGGGCGAAGTGCACAGGGTGCACGCCTGCTTGCTAGTTGCTCTGATAGCGAAGAATTCCTATAGCGAACCGGTAAAGTTCTCAGCATGGCGCGCACCAGGTGATCGACTACTGGCTAAAACCCTGTACTGGAATTATCTGAAAAACATTTTTGGCTTGCTGTGTTGTACAACCCACCAAAGAGGTCTGTTTATCGGTTTTGGTGAGTCAAATTCTAGCATCCATCACCTCTGGCTACAGAAAGCTAACATAGCAGTTGAAGCTTCAGAATGTCAATCTTTTGTTCTGTGTATGCTGCTCACCTGGTTAGCTTGGCTCACTGACTTCCTACCTGTACACTGGCCTGGTAATAACTAAGCCCACCTTTGCTGTTTCCACAGTAATTAAGAGGCTAAGGAGCAGCCAGCTGCTGCTAATCAAATGCACTTCAGTAACTGATCATGAAGGAGGAATTTGAAATGAATTCTTAATTTAACTGAGAGCCAGCGGAGTTGCTGTAGGTAACCTCAGTAAAACTCAGAGGTTTTGGTAGTTTAGTGGTCTGGCACATTCAGGTGTGTGTTAACACAAAGCTACAGTACAGTACAGCAATGGTGTCACTGCAAAAAAACTCAGAGCTACATCTCTACAGGCCTCAGTTAGCACAGTAAATGTTAAAGATCAACGACACCACGATTAGAAAACGACTGAACAAAGATGGCTTGTGTGGAAGGGTTTCCGGGAGAAAGCCTTTTATTTCTAAAAAGAACACAGCAACATGGATTAGATTTGCATAGCCGGACCTGAAGAAACCACAAGACTTGGAACAATCGAACAATGTCCTTTGAACAGATGAGACCAAAGTGGAAATGTCTGCCAGTAGGAAGGTAACAGTAACTCAAGTACCCACAACTAAGGAATGAGAAAAGCATCTCTGAATGCACAACACATCAAAACTTGACACAGATGGGCAACAGCAGCAGAAGACCACACCGGGCATCAAGCTACTCAGAACAGGAAACTGAGGCTACAGTTTACACAGACTCACCAAAATTCTCCATGGTCTGTATCCAGGAGGGCATCACTGAGGACCCCAGATGAGGATCCAGCCACTGGCAGCAGAGGATAAGAAACACAGACCCAGGAGGACAAGCTATTCTGATCCATCACAGAGACTCCAGCAGATGAGAGCATCAGGTGATCACTGACCAAAGCTGCTAAAACATTGATACAAAAAATAAACTGCAGGGCAGAGAAAAGCAAATTGCAGCCAGCAGCGGCAAACATCTGAAAACATTCAAGGACCTTTTTAAGTGACCAAATTTTTCTGCAGTTGTGTACGTATTGTGAATTTAGCAGCAATTAAATACCTTTAAATGTCCCTGCCTGCCACTTTCTGAAGGTCTAACTGTTTAAGTGAATGTATTCTTTCCATTCTTGAGTCCCTTTCAAATGAAGTATGTGACACTTGATTGGGGGTTGAATGTATCCACGATTACTGAGACGTTTAATTAAAGGTTTTTTTTTCCTCTGCTCTGCTGATTTTTGAAACCTGTAAACGGAAAAAGTTTTTTTTTTGACTTTCTGCCACTTTCTGCTCTCACTTATTTTGTTTTGTCAGAAGAGCCGTCGGCAGAGTAGAGGTAAGCGCGAAGCTCCTCAGGCTTCTAGTTAACAATGTTGCTCTTTGTTTATTAAATCCAAAACATCTCATCTTAACCCCTAATCCTTCTTCAGGGAAGTGTTCTTTGCTATGAATTCTGCTTTAAATACGTAATCAGGGTGGAAGGGGTAATTCTTTATTATTACCTGGCGGTACAAGGTTGGATCTGTTTTCTACAGCATGTAAATGACTAAAGAAGCACACGCATGCCCGTGTGTAACTTAAGTAGTGGGAACTTTTCGTAAAAGTGCTGAATAAACACTGAAAGGCGCGCAAACAATAAGAGTTTGGCAGAAAAGACTCGCATTTCTTGGCATCTCTCGGTGTAACTGTATGCCACTGTATAAAAGATCGTTTAAAAGAGCACACATTGTTAAGGCAACCCTCCCTGAAGAGAAGGAGCTCTTTTTAAAAAAAAAAAAGATAAAAAATTATTTAATATTCAAATGTATTTCTTCTCGAAGACAGATTGAGGCCAGCCTGGAGTCTCTGTCATCCTCCACTCCAAACAAATCATCAGCGGGGGAATAACGATGAGCGCTGTTTCATCTTTGTTATTCCGTTATCTCTTGCATAATTGACGGATATTAACTTCCCATCAAGCAGCTCTAATTATAATCAATCCTCCAATAAGGCTCACAATTAGCCGAGCGGTTTGATTGGTTAGAGTTTAACCCCAGAGCCTAATGAAGACACACGCACGCAAATTCATCAAGTTGATAGAACGTCAAAGCAAACATCTGGAGAAGGGTGTCTGAGTCAGGGTCGCTGACTGGGGAACAGCTTTGGTTCGGGGTGACATTGGACGCTCGCTTTAAGCCGATGCTCTTAGCTGAGGCGATTTATCGTACGTTTGCTCGGCATCGCTCCCTCGTCTCAGTTTTGCAGGCAAATCAATTAGTGCTTTGAGAGAACTTTAAAATGACAGTGTTTTTGCTTTAGTTGTTAATGCTGATGTTAATGCATCGTACGACTTTTTATAAAAGCTTTTATACATTCATTGGCCACTTCTTTAGGTGCACTTTGCTAGTACCAAGTTGGAACTGCCTTAATTTTTCTTAGCACAGATACAACAAGGTGCTGAAAACATTCCTCTCGGATTCTGGTCCATGTTGGCGTGGCAGCATCACACAGATTTGTCAGCTGCACATCCACCTGTCGTGATGGATTGAGTACATTTCTGAACCCAAATGCAAACTCATTAAGAGTTAATAAAAAATAATGAATCCAAACAAGTGATACACAAGGGAAAACACCAGCAGTGTGACACCACAGAGGACTAACACAAACTGAGGGTTTAAATACACACAGAGGTAATTAGCAAAAACACCAAGGTACACAGATGAAAGCAACCAGGGAAATCAAGACAAGAGAAACAAAACTAAGCAAAAGAACATCAAAATAAAACAGGAAGTAACTAAACATGGGAAAATCTAACATGACTTAATAACAGGGAGACCGACTGCTCCAAGGGGCGCACAGGAGGCAGGAACTCAGTAAAGAGCATACCTCACGTGCCCCAAATTTTCTATGTGAAAAAGCTACACTCCAACAGATACCAGCAAATGTTCTCAAACTCCATCATAAATCATTGTCATTAGATCTGGGACCTCCTTCGATCATGAACAAGCAGAACTTTTGGTCGTGTTGTACCCTAATTCTTTTTAGAGGATTCTGACTTATCCTTGTAAGGGTTAGGTAGAAAGATGTGAATATTGCCGCTCTCTCACAATGGTAAAGAATCCTGGATCCAGATCGCAATCCAGATCACCACCAAAACTGAAACATTTGACGCTTGTACCAACCCAAACAACTCCAGAATTCAGCGGGCGAGGTAACTATGAATTACAAAAGGAGGTGTGACTAAAACTAAGAAAACCCGATTACCCTGAACCGTTAATACAAAGCAGGATGGATCCGTGCTTTCAGGTTGTTTTGTCAGAACGATTTTTAAACAGGACCAGAGGTAAAATGAAACAGTCTGGTGTATAAATATGCTCAAAGTCTTTAGGATGAATGGTCAAATTTACTGCTGCTGCTGTTTGAGCCCAGCCTGCTGCCTCATACTCATTAGATGCCCTAGTCAAGGGCACCCTTAAGAAAATTCAGTAACTGATCTAGTTGAGCACCAGAGCTCAAAAACCTCATTCACTATAGTTGAAATTTCATTCTTTCAGAATGCCCATTGGTGCCTCTGACAGTAAAACCCTCTTTTTCACATTTGCTGATATATATATATAAAAAAATAGATAATCTGCTCTTTTTGAAGGATATTGTGCGTGGCAGCCTTGCAACCTGATGAGCGGAGTACCTGTAAATCCTCGTTTCAGTGAAACTGGCATGAATAAAAGACAGTGGTCAGGTTTGATGTCAATGACTCCCTACTCACTCAATCAATACTCAGAGCCCAGATGAAAGATGAAAGGCACAGAAAAGAGAGAGAGCCAGCGAGAAGCAGGTTTTTTTGAGTCAACAAAAGGATCCGTGTGCTCTCAGACACTCCGGCAAACATTGATATGAGCTAAAATCCCCCTGACCTACACAAATGGATCTGACGACCTGATCGAACATTCGGCTTCAGGTCAGATGTTTTATTCATCATTTTCTGTGTTTTTCGCACTACTTTGATTTCCCCTAATTTACTGAGGCATGTGCTATTTGTAAGTTTAAGGTGTTTTTTTTAAAAACAGAGCATGCTTTTTTTCTTTTTGAGAGGCTTCCTTTTTTCGATAAAGATTATAGATAGTGCTGGATCAGGTGACGCTGAGGCATCCCTTAGCTGTGCTGCTACAAGCTCAGGGTGCTGGGAGGTCCGTCCTTGTTTTTATATGCTTGTGTTGCATGTCATAACCTCGCTTTACCTTTCTGCAGCATGCCATGCATTTTGCATGAGTGGGGTGTGCACGAAGCAGTGGGTCTGTGGATCCGTTCTCCCAAGGAAGCTTTGAGCATCCGGCCTTTCATTTTCCTGCATTCTCAGGAATTTTTATGCACCAGTTTGTATCATTTTTAAGCTACGACATCTTTATGTGAACATAAACACAAAAATCAAGCTCCAGGTGACAGGTGATGCAGTGAGACTATCAAGCAGTTAGTACTGCTTTGTATTAATTCTGCGCAACTTTTAACTTATTTAGGAGTTTCCCTGCTGAGCAAACATACACACAGGCCACGATTTCCTCTTGTCCTCTTTTGTGTTTGCCTGATTCCAGATGAGAGTGCAGGGAGGACTCTTATTTAGGATGTGTCACCTGTTCACACCAATAGCAGAGTCTTTCATTTTTATTCATAAAACACTGGACCCTGCAAGATTTTTGTTTTTTTTAAAAATACATCGTAACGTCTTTCAAAATTATTCACAATTCACCAGCGATTGTGAAGAATGCTGTGAGGTAAAGCAAGTTCAAACCAACAGAAATGGATTTTGCACGTGATTCACGAGGGAGAAAATGCTTTTAACATCTTTGTTACAAGTACAAAGTTACACATAATGCTCACTGGCACACAGCCTTGCAACTCTGCAAAGCCCTGTGAGTGTGTTTACAAGGAAAAGTATTTTTGGAAATCTTTACTATCTGGAAGTTCACCTATTCAAAGACTAGACTGGGATTTCATTTCTTTACGTTTGTATTCAGGAACATTTTTTGGATGGTGTTTAATGTTAACTAAAACATGCACCCCTATTTTTATGAATATAACCTTTAATTTAGAGCATCATTCATAAAATTAATTCAGTATAAATTACACTAAAGTGACAAAACCTTTAAACGGCATCCTTCATTGTCCATTTACTGCAGAATTCATCGGAAGCTGGAGATGAAACAGAAATGCAGCCCACTGCAGGAGTCTCCACCTAGGCCCAGATTAATTGACTGTTGATGGTGCAGTTCAGGTATATTCTGAATAAATGTAAATGTAAATCTGCAGCTGGCCCTGAAAATGAAAGGTCAGAACAGAAACCATAAAAGAAGTGTGATAAAAGTGGCGAAATAGGTGGAACAGCCTCACCATGTGAATGCGGGTCCACATCTAAGTACATGGGTTTGCATGTCGTCCTCCACGCTGGCTTTAAAAGATAACAAGGTCCTTCCCCAGAGGGCAACTGGACGCATGGAAAAGGAAATGAAAAGTCTGAGGGCTGAGAGCTGCAAGGACACACGATATATATTTCCCAGCAATGATGCACAACATTCACAGAAGGAAGAGGAGGAGGCGAAGGTGATGGGTTAGATATTAAAGATGAGGAGGGAGATTTAAAACTGCGAGCAAAGAGCACTCTAAAGCAAACTATGTATGGCAATTACAGCTCTATTCAATGCAACGTGCAGAATACAGATGTCTTTTAAAGTAACAGCAGTGTAAATGTACATCTTTCTTTAGAGGATTTTCAGATTTTCTCATCAATACCTGGAAACAGTGAATACCAGGAGTGTCTATAGGGTTTTTTTTTTTTTTTTAAAGGGGTGGCACAGAGGGGCTGGTGTGTGAAATCAGAAAAATCTTACAGCAGTGAAAAATGAAAGCAAACCACCTGGAAAGTGGTTAAAAAGTTAAAGATTTTTAATTGGGGACATAAGGAGACATGGCTGCCCTGTAACAATATTACAGGTGCACTGAAGCAGGAAATTTAATCACAAGATAATGGCGCCAATAAAATGCAGTCGTTAAATCATAAATATGTAAATACTAAAGCGCAAAGCAAAGCAAAGGAGTTCGAGAATGGTAGGCACTGGACCAAACCACTGTAAGACATGTGAAAGTGGGTGTCTGTGGATAGTTTTAAATTCTGAATTCTATTTACCATATAAATGCATCAATTATTCAACATTTTCATTGTTATGCAGATGACACCCAGCTTTACCTGTATATGAAGCCACATGACACACATCAATTAGTAAAACTGCAGGACTGTCTTAAAGACAGAAAGGCTTGGATGACCTTCAATTTCCTGCTTCTAAATTCAGGTAAAACTGAAGTTCTTGGACTCTGTGATTGCATAAGTAAAATTAGTTTAGCGCTAAAGCCGTCCTCACCTGCCTCCACACCCAATTCCAATGTCTATGACAGGGGTGGGCAATTCCAGGCTCCGAGGGCCCGTGTCCTGCAGGTTTTAGATGTGTTCTTGATCCAACACACCTGAATCAAATGGCTGAATCACCTGCTCAGTATGCAGTCAAGTTCTCCAGAGTCCTGCTAATGACTTCTGTATGTGATTCAAGTGTGTTGGATCAGGAACACAACCAAAACCTGCAGGACACGGGCCCTCAGGGCCTGGAATTGCCCACCCCTGGTCTACAATCTGCTCCATGCATTGGCTCGTTCATACACAACTACACACACTAACAACTCCTGGAGATCGTGTGAGTGTCTACACAATCACATGACGTCTGGATTAGCTGCACCGGGCGAATCAGTTCATTTCACCGGAGACAATCATGGCAACCGCAGGGGTCAAGCGTAAGCTACAAAATCTCACTTACGAGCAAAAATATTCATCATCCAGCCATTTGCTTCCGCTTTTTCCTTTTCAGGGTTGTGGGGGGGCTGGAGCCTATCCCAGCTGGCATAGGGCGAGAGGCAGGGTACACCCTGGACAGGTCGCCAGCCTGTCGCAGGGCCAACACAGAAACACAGACAACCATTCACACTCACATTCATTCTCTCATTCACACCTATGGGCAATTTAGAGTAGCCAAGCAGTGCTAACCACCACCCCACCGTGCTGCCCAATATCCATCCATCCATCCAAATATGAGATCATAAAATTTGCAGAGGCAAATCCAGAGATGAAGCCGAAGCCATTGGAGCAAAATTCAATATTAGACCCCAAACTGGCTGATATTTTGAAGCATCTGATTTTATCCGACTTACAGATAAGTTGGATTTTTAAGCTAAAATTCCATGGGCCATCTGAATCTGGCTTAGGCGATTTTTACTGCAAATATTTAAAGTGAATTGAATTTTGACCTGAATTTTGCTAATCTAATGATATAGCAGCCCTGACCTGCCTTTAAACTTCAAATTTCAGGAGCTTAATAAACTTTTTTTTTTACTTTCATCCAACATTCCTCAGCCATCTGTGCTGAGCAAAGCTATGTGTAACTCTAAAGGGATTTTTATTCAGTAGTCACAAAGAAAAGTAGACAAATGCAAGTTTAAATATTTTATTTAACTAAGACAACTGATTACAATGTAGCAAAGGGCAAAGAATCAAACATATGCCACATACAGTGAACTGCGTTTTTCTGAAATTCCAAGAAGAAAAGGTGACTTTCAAAGCTTAATACATTAAGAAGTAATGAAAGTTATGAAAAGTTTTGAAAATGTCACACACTTTCAGATCATAAGGTAAAAAGTTTTATAAAAATCATGATTTTTGATGCATAACAAAAGAACAAAAAAGCTTTTTATCACACATTTTAAAAGCATCACACACTATGAAAAAGTCTTTACAAAAACCAAACACCTTTACCTTTTCCACAGTGCCTGTCTGCCTCTTTATTTGTGCTTTTCACCCTCGGTCACATGATTATCTAGGACCCGTCAGTGTCGACCGCTTCTCGTAAGTCAGAGACATTTGCCTCTGCTGCTCACCTCCGGTGTGCTGGATTACATCCAAATGCTGTACTGTGGGGCATAAAGTGTCTCTTTGTCAGGTCATGAAAAAAATCTCTCAAAGTGTGATATTTTCCACGGCCATGCACTGATCACTGTTGGTACGAGGCGATGCCAAAAAGCGATGGTCTGCCAAAAAGTGATTTCCCATGTTTCTATGTATTTTGATGTGTGGTATCCTTCCTTTTTATCAGTAAATAGACTGCAACAGGATTTATGAAGGGCTTATAGATAAAATAAAGAAAATGTTTTATCAGTATCTTTATGAGTCTGCCTTATTTTATCTACATTATAATCAATCCAGTCATTTTTGGCCACTGTGATGTTGTATTTGTTGCAATTTCAGCTGCCCTCTTGGCCAGATCTGTCCTAAAAAAGACATTTTTAAAATACGTATAATATAAATAAAGGAATATATAAAAGTCACTTTGCCAAAAACTGATTGCAGCTTTCAGCTTGTAACAGAAATATTCTTTCTGGCTCAAAATAACTTGATATTCATTAAAATTTCACAGATTGTAGGCCAGAGTCTGCAAAGCTGCCTTGCATACTGTAGGGGTGGACGGATTGATCCAAATATTGATAGTATCGATACCAGCGCTGGTATTGGTACGGGATCCATAGTCGCATGATAGGATCGATGCTTTAGTTTGTCTCCTGTAAGTTTAGTATGTTGCTCCTGTTCATCACAAAGAGACGTGCAAACGCCTCCTCCCATGCACGCACACTTTGCTCCGCCCCTTCCTCCCTGCTCCAATGCGATTAGTTGAGCAGAGCCATGTAGGCTTTAGTGAGGTGCTGAAGGTCACGGCTGTGAGTTTCACTCTGGGGTCAAGCTGGCAAGAACTGTTACTCCGATCTCTTGCCCAC
>VUQJ01010932.1:64756-77939 GCA_015108635.1 Andinoacara biseriatus
TCTGCCCGGGGGGGGGGGGGGGGGGGGGGGGGGGGGGGGGGGGGTGGGGTGGAGAGTATTGTACGGATTACAGGTGCATCAATTCTCTCCCGCTTATCTTTATCAGAGTCACTGGGGGGGTTGGAGCTCATCCCAGCTGTCACAAGATGAGAGGTGCACCCTAACGAGGCCCGCAACGCCCTGCGTATACTCACACTACAATCCACCAATAATAATAATCATAAAACGCAAACATTTTAGCATAAAATGGCATCAGAAAACATTATAAATTACTGTCTGATATACTACATATATGAAACATTATTTTTCTGATGATATGTTTTGAATTAAGTTCATGACATTTCCCCTACCCCCCACCCCCAAATCACCTGACAGGTGGGAGCCACATAGCACATTTTGACATAAGGCGTAGAACATCGCTGTCTTTGTCTTGTAATACAGAAAAATGCATCCAGCTTCAGTCCTTTTAGCGTCCTCTAAAACTCTGCTTTCAGCCAGCATTAGTTCAGATTTTAGTCTCTGATAGTTTGACCCAAGCCTGCTTTTTTATAAAAAAAATTTTCCAGTAAAACCGATGAGAAATGCTGCTAAAGGTTTGTTTGTTATTTCATTTCAGCGTCGGGACTAATGGCGGACTGTAAGAGGACAGGCTGTTCTGCTGCAGAAGCCAACTTATTAGCACTATTATTAGTACTTCATTCGAGTCCAAGAAGTCAGAAAGCTTTTAGTTGTGTGGCTACACAGACCTCAGACAAACAAGGGACATTTTGTTGTTTTGATTTTATTTGTATGGAAAGTGCAGGATATGGGGGGGGGGGCAAAACAGAAAAAACATATCATTTAAAAACAAAGAAAAAGGTCTCTCCAGAAGAACTCTAGCTGTGCTTTTTACATCAGCTAACTACACATAATAGCGCAGCGAATTAATAGGTGAATCACTGCGGAGGTCACTGATTAAATCAGCAGTGTCTCGTATAACATACACACTATATGCTGCAGGTTTACACTGTCTGAACCCTTCTCTTCTTCCAGACAGAGAGAAATTCAGTTACTTTTCATCGCGCCATGTGTTGATTGTAAAATTAGCGCCGGAGGAAGCCGTCAGATTTTCACAGCATCTGCCTGCCCATGAAACTGAATCCAGGCGGTCTGGTGGGACGAGCGTGTCTGCGGTTTTCTGTGTCCTGTTTTATTACCTTCAGTGGAGGCTACACTGTAGTTCCAGTTTTAGTGTTTCTTTCATCCTAATGGACCCAAAAGAGAATAATTCAAGGATGTGTATGAACTGATAAACCGCACCACAGAGTCCAATAGTAGCTGTTCTTCACAAGTTACCGAAGTTCAGGTTTCCATTTCTCTTCTTTTAAGAGATAGATCTGCTACAGACGATTTATTGAGCGCTCCAGAACTACTCGTGCTAATGGACCTTTGTGTGAGCTCAAGAATGAATTCTGAGAATTGTTTTTTGTTGCACATAAAGTGTTTCAAATGATCCCTTTTCCAGCTATTGGACTCATTTAAAGGACAGTAAGGATTAACAGATGTCTCTCCACCCTCCTGAGAGTGCACCTGGAAACAGCTTGCTAATTAACTCACCTGTTTGCAAGAGGCCATCACCGGCAAGCTGAAGAGGTCATCGACAGGTCGTTGGGCCGAGCACTGTAGCATAGTTCCTAGTTTGTTTGATCCTGGTTTAATGTTCTCTCCTCTGTGCAGACCCCTGCCATACTTAGGACCCCCATTCCCAAGAGCAAATGATCAAGTGTGTGTGTGTGTGTGTGTGTGTGTGTGTGTGTCTGCAAACACTCTGTGAATGCTCAGCCTGCCTCTCCACCATCTCTGCTTTGTTATTGTCAGGCTCGAGCATTCTGTTTCCTCCATTTCTGTAAATAAACCTGTTGAACTTTGATCCCTGCGTCCTGAGTCCAGGTCTAGTCAAACCATTGGCATGAATAATATTGATCATGTTGTTATTTTGAGTCCTGGCATGCAACCAAAATGGCAATGGCCAAAATGGCTCAAAAATGAGGCTTGAAAATGGGGCTTTACAATCCAGTGAGGGTCATCGTGATCGCTATATGGATGCTCAGGGCCCTGATCCCAGGCCTCATTCCAGTTAGTGCAATTAGTTTGTAGTGCACATGATGTCCATGGGCCTCCATGCCTTGACACACCAGGTCATTGCATTACTAAGAATGATCTGTCTCTGCTAACTTGTTCTTTGCCGAAGCGTACATAGTGCAAACACCAAACTTTCAATGGGAAGCAAGCCGGGATCTTCTAGCCGACAACCATGACAGATCGAGCAGACCTCCCCCCCCCGTTTTATGAGTTTTATTCAATAAAACTCGAACCTAAAGACTGAGACCAAAAACTCACCTGTAAAATGTTTACTGAGGTCACAGATCAAGTGAGCAGAATGGTCGTTTTCCCACGGACCTCCGTACACCCTCACTCTGTTTGCATCCACAAGAGTCGCCTCCCTGCTGGCCATTAAGACAAATGCAGGTTTAAGGCACGTCTGCATAGGTTATCCTGTCATTCTTTTATATACAGACTACATGTTGCTCATTTTGTAAATGTTGGTTCTATTTGGAGTAAAACAGATCCGTGTTAGGATTTACAAGTCATTACGGTACGAGTGCAGTATCCCTGACTCAGACAACGACAGCCAAGACACTCGAGTTTTCAAAGCAGGACTTCACAACTGAATTTGTGACATCATGGGAACTGCTCCCATCTTTTATATACAGTGTATGGGAACAGCATGAGGAACATAACAAAAAGCCCGAGGCCCTGCTTCCAAATGCCACAGCAAAAAACACCCAGTGGATTAGATGACTCCACCAGAGGTCCTTGATCTACGTCCTGATAGGTCAGAGCTGTTGTAGCTAGGGACAGAGACTTACTCAGTATTAAGCGCACACGCGTGTGTGTGTGTGTGTTCTCTGCAACATATTTATATGGTTGTGCAAAAAGGTATAATCTCCGGGAAGTTTTCTACAATCCCACCTGATCCACTGGGAAACGAGAGCAGTGCAGTGAGATGCAAATACGAAACATTCGGTGTGTCCCAGCAGGGAAAGGGATTAACTCGAGGACATATGAGGACGAGATGTCCCAGCTCACAAAGACATCAGTTTACTGAAGAACAAAATTCATATTAAGCTAAACTGAAGTAATGTCGCTTGTACACAAACTGAAACACTAGTTTCTAAAATGAAATGAGCCGGTGCTAATTGCATTTTTCATTAAAGCTGGTTGCTTCACTTCCTTTCGAGTCCCCTCGAGCATGGCACTTAAGAACCAGTTGCCTCATTCCCTCAGGCTGTAATCTTTCCGAGACTAACTGCCACATAGGCGCTTTCTGTCTCCATGTGTAGCCTAAAACAAAGCTTCGACGTTCTCAAATGGCCTCTAAAACCTCCCGATGCGATGTCAGAGGTACCAACCACGTGGGTGTGAGCGAGGAGGGGAAAAAAATGGAACGAGACGCTTTCTGTTCTTCATCCTGTGGAGAAAAAACATCTGCAGTCGAGGTGTTATGGCCTTGACAGTTCTGTCTTCATGTGTTAATCCTCTTCTCAGCAGCCCTTTCTCCGCAGGCAGCTTATGTACATTTTCCTCGATTAACACCTCCTTCCTATTTTGGGAGCTCAGGGAGTCATTTCATGGTAACCACATTTGCTTAATTACATAAGAGAGACAAAAAGAAACCTAAGAGAGAGCTAGAAAGAGAAGTCTGGGCTCAGTGACTGCAGACTGCTGCGCTCCTCTTTAGCTCGGAGACGATGCTCAGACTCGACTCCAAACACAATTAATGCTGGACGAGAGCCAAGGGCACTCCAGGCAGATGAGGAAGATTGTAGTGGAGGATGAAGCCGGTGTTCTGGCGCCTCATGGTTCAACCTCCAACCCTCCACTAAGCAGATTTTAACATGACAAGTACTTCCTGACACTGCTGGAGCACATTAATCTGACTTATTTTCTAATGTAGTGCTATAATTTACCTCTCCTATCTCAATTACCTCTGTTTCAGTCAGTGATTTCCTATATTTCCCACGACAACCTTAACCTTGGTATTCAAGTCTGTCTTGTATAGGCACACTGAGTCTATTTCCCGGTCTTGTGCATACAGAAATTGATTTTTGTACCTCTTCTTTGATGTTGAATTGCTCAGAGCTGGTCAAACCCGCTGCACACAAGCTCACAAATGTGGAGTTTAACGCATCTGCATTAAATCAGGATGCATATTTTATGTGGACACTATTTCACATTACATACTTAAACACGAACTGAAAGATGTAACTGTGGTGTAACTCATGTGTCAATATGTGACTGAAGTGTATGAAAGGAGTGTCTGACCCAAAATTCACAAAACGTTCATAATTTTTGTAGAAATTTGTAAATTTCAAGTTGCATTTCAAAAATTATGAGGACTAAATAACATGAGTAAAACACTATATGTAAAACACTAACATTCATACAGTTGTGGTCAAGTGTTTTCATCCACTTATAATGAGCATGAATGTGATGGTAATTTTGGGCTTTTAATTTTAATTTAATTTCTTTGAACTGTTCTTTTTCCAGAATGAAATCATTGTACATCCTTAATAACTTTAAAAGACAAGAATTGGGTGCACAAGTTTGGATTTATTTTGGATTTTCTCTAATCCACACATGGTTAAAAGTATACATTCACTCACTTAAATCTTTTAATAAGTGGTGCTGAAGGTTCTACAGTTCTATAACTTGACCAAGACCAAGGCCTATCAGCTTCTCGTTAGCGATCATGATTGACTACAACTGGTAGTTTGTCTTTGCCGCATATAAAGGAATTTTTATTTACAGCATTCATTGGATTGACCAATAATTAGAACAATGGGGAACTCCAAGGAACTCAATGAAGATGGGATGGTCTCTTAGAGCCATTTGTGAATAACTGCAGTCTCCAAGAGCATCCATTCAAAGGATTGTACACGCGTGCAAGTTATTCAGATGTGTCACCACTTTGCAAAGGTCTGGAAGAAGACCCAAACTGTCAGGTTCAGGAACAACCCAGGAGCCATCAAGGTTCAAGTCTGCCATGAACTGAAAACTGCTGGAACAGCAGCATCACTGTCCACAGTGAAGTTATACATGGACTGAGAGGATGCCGACCAAGAAAGAAGCTCCCGCTCCAAAATCATCACCTTCGAGCTGTACTGAAGTTTGCAGCTGCCCACATGGACGAGCCAAATGTCGTCTGGAGAAAAGTCAGACAAGACAAAGATTGAGCTATTTTTCCCACAGTGACAAGAGGTATGTTTGTAAGCGTAAAGGTGAGGCTTTCAAAACTAAGAACACTTCACCTACTGTTACGCATGTTCGTGGTGGCCACCATCATGGTTTGGGGCTGTTTTCCTGCCAGTGGTACTGGTACACTGCACAAAGTGGATAGCATAATGAAGGAGGAGGACTACCTCCAAATTCTTCAACTCCACCTCAAATCAACTGCTAGATGGTTGAAACTTGGACACAGTTGGGTGTTCCAACAGGACAATGACCCCAATCACACATCAAAACTGGTTTTGGAATGGATAAAGCAGGCTAACATTAAGCTTTGGTGGGGGTGTATGTATATATTTTAGCTTGTATGTATAATTTTGACCCTATATGGATTAGAAAAAATCTAAAATGAATTCAAACATGTTAACAATATTCTTGTTTTATAAAGTCATTAAAGATGTGTGCTGTACAATCATTCCACTGCGGAAAAAGAACAGTTCAAAGGAATCATTAAAAGCCCCAAATTACCATGACATTCGTCGTTTTTGAGGTGTTTTTGTTTTTTTATTTAAATCCACGTGCTACTTTTTTTTTTATTTGATGCCAGCAACATGTTTCAGAAAGTTTGGACAGGGGCAACAAACACTGTAAAAGTTGTGTAATGTTAAAAATAAATAAATAAATAAAAGCCAGTGGATCGTCTCACAACTACTGAGGTTAATTAGTAACTTGACATGCAAAAGGACATCCAAAGGGGGCCAGGGAGAGGTTCACCACTCTGTGCACTCTTTGAGAGACTGCGTGGGCAAACAGTCTAACAATGCAAATTGCAAACAATTTGTTGATTTCATTGTCTGTGGTTCATAATATTAAAGGTTTCAGAGAATCTGGAGAAATCTCTCTACACAAGGGACGATGCTGGAAGCAAATACTGAACTGCGCAGCTCAGAAAACCCATGAAGAGTGGACAGGTTGTCTCTACAGCCACAATTCAAGTTAAAGCTATCACACAAAGACTAGAACACTATAGTTACAGGAGGCTCCATGGACTGAGGTGAACCAGAAAACCTAATAGACTTTCTTTATGGTATGGACATCTCATCCTCTGGGTTGAAGAGGCAAGCAACCATTCAACTACTTATCAAAAACAGTGTTGGGTGTTATGCAGGATCATTACTGTAATGCAAATTGCACCGGCTCTTTGCAAGCATCTACACAGACATCTACATCATCTACACAAAGCCAGCCAAGGACCCAGACTGATTTTAAAGCTGAGCGTATGCCTGTGCATGTTTCTGCAGTGGTGATTGCTTGCAAGTGTCAACCTAAGTAAGTTTGTAGTCAGCTTTGTGTTCACACTTAAAACACTAAAAGAAAGATTGTATGTGTACCCTCATTAGGACAGAGGATTCATATCAGTGTGTGGGAATGAAATCTTTTTATAGTGTTAACTGGTAGTTATGTGACAATGTGTTTCAGGATGTTTTTTTTTTATGTTAGAGTCATGCAGAAGTAATGTAACTAGTACTGGCACTAGTCAAATAATGTAACAGGTAATATATGTTATTATTTTTTTGAGTAAGGACCCTGGCACTGATCAAAATGCAGCTCAAAAGATACTTTTGAGGACACAGCTTGGCTTATTCATCTGTGAAGGCACCATTAATGCTAAATGATACATCGGTTTTCAGGGAAGGTCTTGCTTGTTTAAGCGAAACAGTGCCAAACCATATTTTGAACATATCGCAACAACATGACTCTATAGCTGTCGAGTCCTGGTGCTAAATGGGCCAACCTGCCCATTCACAGTGGAAATTCTAAACGAAATGAAGCAAGGCATCTTTTTGTACCTCTAAGAAAGTTTGTAAAAGCTGCTGTAATTCCTTTTGTTTGGACAGAAAATACTGAGCAACTGATTTACACACAGCTAAAGTTTTTAGCTGGAAGACATTTCCTGTGCTGATGAACAAGTTGTAAATGAGGGAATTGTTGCTGAGATTTTAATAAAACAAGGACCCTACGTTCAAACCTTGTGATGTGGGAGGTCAAAAAATTTTAATAAGAAGGAGGCTTTCTATTCATCTGCTCACTTATTAATCTTCCTGGATGCAGAAATATGTTTGGCTCTCAAACTTTGAATAAATATATAAAAGAGGTGTCAAAAAACGTGCAGTACCTTTGGCAAGTTAGTGTCTAAAATACATCTTGGTTATTAAACCGCACAATCAGCAGTTTAAAATAATATTTTTTCTTGATGGACTTCATCATAAAAATTATATTTGATTCAAACCTATGCACTTCTATCTCTATTTTAAGACTCTATATTATTCTACAGCTCTGCGCAGCATGGATTATTTTTTTCATTTCAGCAGTGAGATGAAAGACAAAATTAATAATGGAGAAAAAGTAAACAAGACTGAACATCAAAAACAAAAATCTAAACCTTTCTCTAACTTCTGGGCTTCTTGCAATGCTTCGCTCACATTAAAACACATAGAAGGAAAGACCAAGTGCTCACTATTAAAGATCAAAGCTTGTTAAGACTTTAAAAATAGAAATATATCATCACCCTCTTAGGCCATTATTTTAAGAGGGTGACGATATGGAAAAAAATATATATGACAAAGAGGAATAAAAGTTGCTGGTGCTTATTCCAGCATCAGTCGGCTCCGTGTTGAGAGCAGCAGCAAGTCAGAAAGACGGCTGGACTTCTCAGATACATTAACTGTCTGCAGGAACACGCACACACACACAATGTTAGTCGGTCTTTTCCTGGAAGGATTTGCACACATGCACAACCATTACATTTAAGTATAATGCATCCACCGTCCCTGCTGCCTGCTCCATCTCACCCACACAAACACACACGCACACGCAGGTAGAAACACTTTACCTACTCGTCCTTGTACTTCACATTATGTTCCCTCAAGGAAAATAGTTCAGTTTTTTTTTTTAAACTTTATGTTGTTTCTTTTATTCTGATTTAATTGAATTTTATTCTCAAAGTTAATTGACAACAATGCTCCATTAAGTGCACACAGCTGTAACACAGCAATCAGACAGATTTGGGCATTTTTGTTTAAAACATTTTGGAAAGAATACAGTTCAAGTTGTTCCCATTTACACCCAGTCTTTATAGTCCTGACCTTGGAGAAAGTGTGGCTTTATCCTACTTAATAAAGCCAGGATCTCAACCGTAAACACACCACAACCGCTCATATCCACTGCAAACTGTTACCTATCACAACCCTGAACTTACTAAAATCTATTGATGAAATGATTAAACTAAATGTGGGACAAAAAATGTGTCTGTGTTGAACAATGTGAGACACGAGACTAAACAGGAGGCAGCATTTAACATGTGAAGGAATTTATAATCCCAGCTTCCAGCTAATAGGAAGCTAAAGTATATAATTTTTGCTATGCAACAGTCTTCTTAATGACTGTTCTCCTCTACTGTTTTGCTGTTTTGTCTGGTAATCATTTGTGTATCGACGGAATGCATCCATCTTCGCACAACTCTCTTTGAGTCACGGGTTTCTTGAGAGATTCACAAATATGAGGAAAAACCCTCTGTGTGACTCCATCCATCACTTTCACTCAGTTATTATAAGATTTCTGTTCTTTATTGCAGCTCTGTTTCTGGCATTTCATCAGGGCAAGCAAGGCGAGCAGTGCTTACCTCCTATGCTCTGAAGGACTGTTTCAGCACCACAAACTAGGATATCTTCAAACAAGAAGCCACCTACAATGACCACACAGACATAGAGGAATACACCGAGTTGCTTATAACATTAATTGTAAAATATGCTGATGATGTCACTGATTGCGAACTATCACTGTCCATGCTAACAGAAGCCATGGCTGACAGCTGAGGTTAACAGGCAACAGTCAGAGTCAACCTGTCCTATGGTGTCTGGAAAAACAACAACAGTACAGTAAGAAAATATCTGGACACTTAAGTAACAATAGAGATGTACAGACTCTCTGGTGTGGCATCTAAGCCCTCACAAACTATAAAAGCCCACTACACACCTGTGAGAGTGACACCACATTGCTTAACAGCCTAAATGACTTTTTTGGCTTCTTTGAAACACAACACAACACACCAGCACCGAAGGCCACTCCCCCCCAGACGAGTAGGCTGTATGTCTGGCTCCAGCCAGCGTGAAGAGGACCCTGTCCAGGATCAATCCAAATAAAGTAGCTGGTGCCAGATGACATATCAGGTTGTGTTTTGTAGGACTGTGCTGGGGAACTCAAGGGTGTCTTCAATGACATCTTCAACATCTCTCTGAGCCAAGCTGCTGTTCCCATGTGTCTCAAAGCTGCAACCATAATACCAGTACAGAAGAAGCCCCTCCCATTCAGTTAAAATGACTATCAGCCTGTAGCACTGACTTCCAACATCATGAAGTGCTTTGAGAAGCTGGTCATGCAGTACATCAAGTCCATCCTCCCTCTCTCCCATGACCCGTTTCAGTTTGCATACACTACAAACCGGTCCAGAGGATGCCATTGTTGCTACTTCCTCTGCCAACTGTGGACAGTCCCACCTCCCAAAATGTGCTCATTCTAATGGGGTACCATTGAGAGAGTCCTCACTGACTGCATCTCTGTGGTACGGAGGCTGCACGACCTTCTGCCAGAAGATCCTGCATTGCATAGTGAATACAGCCAGCAAGATCATCAGTGCTCTTCTGCCATCCCTCATGGAAATTTTCTACACCCGCTTCACCCGCAGAGCCATCAGCATCACTGGTGACCTCCTCCCACCCCTCACTCTGCCTCCTACCTTCGTGGAGGAGGTACTGGAGCCTCCGGGCTTGCTTAACCCGACTGTTGAACAGCTTTGTTCACCAGGCTCTCAGGAGGCATGGCCCCTTGGGCTAAGACTTGACCACTAGATGCTGCCTGATGAACCCCCTATACCGCACCCAGCTTCAGGGTGTGGCACTGGTAACCCCAATCGAGGGAGATATCATGATACACTGATTTTTCCTCCATAAGGGTCTTGTGAATCCAACTGCCCCAAACAACAGGACACTGGGATCACTAGGGCACACAAACCCTTCCCCCACAATGAGGTCCTGATTCACAGAGTAAGAGCCGCTGCTCCTTCATACTGAAAGGAACCGGTTGAGATTGTTTATACATAGACCAGGATGTCTCCCAGGCACCTTCTGGGTGAGGCGTTCCAGGCATGTCCCACCGGGACGAGGTTCCAGGGTAGACTCAGCCCACGCAGGAGAGATAACATTTCTTGGACATCTTGGAAATGCCTTGAAGATGACCAGGACCAATTAGACTGTTGCCCCTGCTACCCGGACCTGGACAAGCAGCAGAAATGGATGGATGGATGGATGGAGAAAGGGTACCTTGTGTATAAATGTGCCATGTCAGTAGCTTTGACAAAATGGAACTATGTGGGCTTGGGCAATGAAAACTTCTCTGGTCTCAAAGTCACGACCAGAGGTCCTGCTCCCTTCTCCAGTGATGATCCTTGACATGAAATTCGAGACCGTTTGACACCAAAGAAAAAGGTCTGCAACAAAGTCACAAGTGGAAGTGGTCGCAGGGAGAGGTTAGATTAGATTAGATTCAACTCAATGTCATTGTGCACACAAGGCACACAATGAAATGATCGTTCCAGATCACTCATCCAGAGACGAGCATCTGCGGTCATGCAGGCAGAGACCGGCGCTACCGTACCAGATCTAAATATGGCTGAGATTTTTACAGAGGTGCACATGGAGACAACCTTTGTTATGATAAAAAAAAATGTTGCTTGGCCTTTTTGTTTAATTGATTACCGGCTGAAAGTGGCACTATGTGCTTTTAGAACTGATATTAGCACTTCTGTGGAACTCTAAGAATCATTCCTTATTTTGGGTATGTTTTAAAGGCTCACTCTTTACTTTGAATTCTCAACAAAATTTGAAAAAAAACAGTTGAAGTGGCTAAGCAACAACAACAGCCAGCCTGGAGCATCTTTAGTGGTCTGTCTGTCTGTCTGTGCAGAGAGCAGCTGCACACATGCTCTTTGAGTGAAGTTGTGGAGTGCCAGGTTGTGGTGACAGATGGTTTGAAATTATAGTGTATGTCGTGTGTGGATTGTGTGTAGATTTTCAATTCAATTTTGATTATACTGCACCAATCCGAATCTCTGTTTCTGTTTATCTTTTCTCTCCATGGCCTCGTAAATGTACACTCTGTTCTGTGTATTTGTTATTGCGACTGAGGCTTTTTTATTGTGAGACTATTAAATATGTCTAATTTTCATTGCATTACATTATCACAGAACTGTTACAACCTGATCTGTCAACATGACGGACACTGAAAAAGTCTACCGTGACCTCTGGTTGCTGGTAGATATTTCATTTAATGGAAGCATGTAAAAAGAATTTATAATGAATTCTACACGAGTAACATTGATCTGCCTCTATTTTCAAATATAATTCAGTCTTCTTTAGATTGTTCCAATTCACAACTGCTGCACTTGTCTCCTGCTTCCAATGTAAAATAAAGACCCTTAGACAAAATAAACCCTCCAACAATCAAATGATCCCCTTTGAGCAAACACTCAGCTGCAGTGGGAAAGAATAAATCGCTTTAATATGGGAAAAGAGAAAAAAGGAGAGCGTAAACAGACAAGGACAACCATGAACACACACACACAATCTGGCAGTACTTGGTTTAAGGTTAGGGTGTCACAATGGTGTGTGAATTGTAGAGTACCAAACTAAACAAAAGGAAAGTCTTTATTGTGGCTGAATTAAAGTCCCAAACAAAATACAGCAACATAAATCAATATGAGGGTCATGGGGGCACAAAAAAAAACAGGACACCCAAAAGCTCAGACACACTGAAGTAAAAACAGGAGGGCAACCTCCTCACAACTAGGAAAAAGTTGGTGGGTACCCGGCGAATGCGCACAATATTTTTTGCTGTTAGAGACTGACAGTAGTTGCAGGAACCAGCTGCAACCTGTCTCCAAATGATTGCAGTCTGATGCAGACTGACTGCAATCAAGCTCACTATTTGTGGAGGAATTTGTGAATTTCTGTTTCAGATCAAGAAGGTTCTGGCAGGACTCTGAATGTGAGTAGTTAATGTGAACTGCTGTGCATCTAGAGGGCAAGAGATCTGAGATTTTTGGTGACTTATCACAGTTAATAACCATATTGCATGCAACTTCCAACATGACCCATTCAATCGCAAACTGATAACAGACTTGTTGTCTTATTGTCATTTCATCACCATCTTGATGCACCAAAGATGCTTTGAGGATGCTAGATAACCACAAGTGGTTGCAGACCTGGTCACCGCCATTGAGGCAAACGTTTCAAAGGCAACAAGATTGCAAGTTCATTGCACACAGTCGCAGTACTTTTGGCCATGCTGTTGTAGCACAGACAGAAATGATGGGCCTGGTCAGATCCCGTGCAACATATTTATTTTCTTTACAACTGTGGAAATAAAGAAATAGAATTATTTTCGGAGCGCACTCGGTGTACAGTCTGCCGTCACAACTGACTGGCCCTCTTCTTCTGAAATTATGCATAACACATTACATAGATATTATGAAACATAAACCATATTATTTCTGCACAGTTTCTCCCATCACCACATTGGTGTATCTGTACCCACTGGTTCATACACATAACTTTATAAATTCACAAAATAATAACACCGATTATGCTCTAGAACAAGATTCTTTTAAAAACTCAAAACAGTGTGATCTTGAATTTAACCTTCTTAAATGAACTTCAGGCCTGTTAAACTTTAACAAAACACTGTCAACATATAAAGCTTTGCTTTAACTCACATAACATGCATATAGTGTCCACAGACATTTATCACAACTCAGTGAGTGGGTCTGTACTCATACACAGCCACCACTTGGTGCTTCAAC
>VUQJ01010963.1:4686-27729 GCA_015108635.1 Andinoacara biseriatus
CAGCAATAATTACCAAAATAACCCTATGTTTGATGTGAAGCACAATTTCTCAGCTTTCAGAAACCATTTGAGTTTTTCATATAGGACAAATGGCTGTGTGACTGTGGTAATTCTCTTGGTTAGGAGGCTACCTTGATTTTGGCCACAATCTTCATTCTCAGCTCAGTAGATGCATCTGCCGTCCCAGATAACTGGGCATCAACTATTTCAGTTCCAATCTCTCTTCTACCAGGACCACCTCATTATTTCCATGCTGCTCACTATTGTTCTCACTGTGCTGTGGCCTCTGGATCTCCAGCTTTGATAGTAGCTTTCTCCTGATGTTGACTTTCTACTCATACATAGTTCCCACGTGAATTGCATGTAACCCCTCTCATTGGGTTGGCCGGCATTGTAGTACTACATCAAGTCCATGTTATCAGTGCTTGTCCATGTATGCCTTGCTCCAGTAACCCACTTCTCATCAATTTGTCCTGGTTCCTCAACACCTGACATCAACCTAGATGTCTAAGCCAGTATGGTCCAAGTGATGCATCTCTCACTCATGTTCAAGCTCAAGCTTAGGTAGCATTGGGGACCTAGCCTGGGGATTTGAACCCCTGACCTAGTGTTCTAAGACTTAACACTTTTAGAAGATTGTCTACTGAAGTTCTTAATGCTTGAATAATACTGACAACATTCATACCAGGAAGCTTCTATACAATGTTTACTGCTTGCAGCATAACCAATAACTTCATATGTCTGCCAGATAAGCATCAATTAGCTGTGGGCCAACCGGATGTATTTTATCAATGACATAATAGTCCTTATTTGTCAGTCTCAGCTGGGCCAAACGATTCTCCTCTGCAATTGATCAATCACTCACTCTATGAGCTGGGAACACAAAGACTGAAGAAATTTATCAGCCTACAATGCATGAGACTAAATGAGTGACAATGCACGTGTGTGACTGTGTGTGTATGTGTAAGACAGAGTTGGGGAGTCAGTCTGTGTTTGCATGTATGTGTATGTCTCCAGGCTCATTCTGCGAGAGGCCAGATGTTAGTGGAGACAGAGAGAGTCTGGGGACTGGTCACCACTGCCAAGTAAACACACACACACACACACACACACACTATTCACAGCAATGCATAAACATGCAACTGCTCAGTCTGGCAACATCTCCTCTTCTAAATTTGCCTTTACACACAAATACATAAATTTAATTGAAGATGCCGGATTAATTGCCACACTCGTGGAGGTAACCAAGATTGAGACTACAAGTTACAACTACAAGTTACCAAATGCTAAACAACCTGCATATTTAAAAAAAAGAAAAAAAAGTTAATGCACAAATGAACTTAATAATAACTGCCTTTTAATCACATTTGTCCCAATCAGCCATCAATGAGAAACTTTTTTTTTAAAAATAGAAATAAAATTAACATTCCCACCAGTAGGTTCATGGTGGGCACCTGGACACACCTTTGTATTTCTGTATTATACTTCAATGTTATTATCTGGAGATTAGTTTTCCTTACCTGTCGTTGTCTGTGTCTCCTGCAAACTGTTTGTCTTTTTCTGAGTTTTCCCTTTGTGTTAATCAAGGCTTTTGTGTTAAAGACATTGTTTCTGCCTTGACTTAGGAATTTTGTATTTTTGGTGTTTTTGTATTTTAACTAGAGTAATAAAATGGCTCTTCAGGTTAAGCTTGCTGCAATTGAGTCCAACCCTGCCCAACATACAGCGACACTGCTTCTTATAGTGGAGACCCCAATCAGCTCCACGGTGTGCAGGTGGGTCTTCCAGGAGTTTGATTAGTGGGGCAGAAATCCCCACAAGGCTCCGCCTCTGCAGCGAGGCACACAAACACACACTCACACCGAGAGAGGAGAGAGAGTAAAAGGAAGCTAGAGAGAGAGAGAAGGGTGAGTCCAGGCTGTTGCATTCTTATATGTTATTTAGACAATAATCACTTCAGTTTTATCTTTAGTGTTTATTGTAGAGATAAAATGTATAAACAGCACATGGAAAAAAAATGCAAGTAGAATCAATGAGGATTGCAACTACGTTAAGTTATCCTGGTCTTGTGGCTGCTCCCTTGAGGTGCTGCCACAAAGGATCATCTGCCTCCATCTCACCCAGTCCCTAACATCCTCCTCTGTCACACCAAGCCTCTGCATGTCCTCCTTCACTGCATCCATGAATCTTTTCTGTTGTCTTCCTCGTTTCCTCCAGCCTCAGTTTTCTCAGCTATTGTGTTTTATTTTTCAAATTTAATTTAATTTTTTTGGTGGAGAACTTCATGACATCATAGCCATCTATCTTCATACTGTGGTAACATGTGCAAGCAAAACACACTGTTCTATTCTTCACTTTTGGAAGATTCTCTGTACGTCTTTAATTCTGAGGTTTCATGTTGCAAAGTCATCTGCCTGACTGCAGCAACTTCACCAGTTTATTACCATTAAGGGAAAATACTGATGTGATTACATGATGGAAAAGGATGACTTTAAGCAGTTATTTTAGGTATTATTAAATTAAACTTTAAAGCAGTTACCATTATATAATTGTATATTTCTACCTAGGTTACATTTGTGCTACATCAGATTAATGCTACATAACTGTATATAATGCTGTGTCACTACTATTGCACTATGATCCTGCTGCTGCTGGCACTTTCTGTCACTTTGATACCCCTATGTTAAAGAAAGAAAAAAAACAAAACACAAAGGTCACTGAAATAACTTGAAACAGACAAAAGTAATAATAAATAAAAATTTATTGAAAACTAACTTGGCATTGCTTTTGAATTGTGGTTCAACAGAATTATTTAAAAAAATCAAATTAATGAAACTGGCCTGGACACAAATGATGGTAATATTTTGTTGCACAACCCAAGTGATTTCTGTAACTCTCTGAGACTTCTGCCCCTGTCAGTGTTTTGGCCGACTAGCCGTGAGCAAACTGCTTTAGCTGTCTCAGGTTTGAAGGGTGCCTTCTCCAGACTGCATGTTTCACTCTCATCTGCAGATATTGTAGAGGCCACTTCACAATAGTCCAATGTGTTGTTCTGAACCCTTCCTGGGTGTCTTTAGATGTGTTTTGGGTCATTATCCTGGTGGAGGACCCATGACCTGTGACAAAGCTTTCTGACATCACATTCCATTCCATTTTCATTTTTGCATATGTTAACATAAAGCCTGAGGGATTAGCCAAAAAGCTCCACCTTTGTCTCATCTGTCCAAAGGACATTCTCCCAAAAACTTTGTGGCTTGTCAGTATGCATTTTGGCAAATTCCAGGCTGATTTTTTAATGATTTGACAGTGGTATGAACAGTGGTGTCCTCCTTGGTCGTCTTCCATTAAGTACACTTTTGCGCAAACAGTGATGGCAAACAGTGACCTTGGAGTTCACTTCCAGTCTCTGCAAATTATGCTGGGCTCTTTGAATACCATTAATATTATCCATCTCTTTATTTTGTCATGAATTTTCTTCTTGTAGCCACATCCAGGGAGGCAGGCTACAGTCTTAGTTGTGGACCACAAACCTCTGAATATTATGTGCAATTGTAGTGACAGGAACATCAAGCTGCAACCCTTTGAGGTTAGTGTCAGGGGTGATTTGTGAAAGAACAATAGCAGCTAGAGTGAAAGTAGAGGTTTACACATGGTAATGAAACCTGGAGACTTTGGCACTAACAAAGAGACGGGAGGTGGAGCTGGATGTGGTCTTTATTAGGAGTGACCAGAATTGACAGCATTAGAAACGAGTATGTCAGAAGGACAACTCAAGTCGAGTAATTTGGAGACAAATATTAGAGGTTGAGATGGTCTGAACATGCGCAAAGAAGGGATAATGGATACTGGACAAAGGATGTTGAATATGGAGCTGCCCGGCAGAAGGAAGAGAGGAATAGCACAGAGAATTCATGGATGTTATGATAGAGGACATGCAGAGTGTTGGCATGAGATGGTGGCAGATAATCTTCTGTGGTGACCCCAAAAGGGAGCAGCCGAAAGAGAGAGGAAAAGATTTCAGCAGATTTGGGCTGAACAGATGATAACTTTTTTCCTCATACAGCCTGGCACCTCTCCGCCTGGGCTACTTAAAGACAATTCACTCAAAGTAATAAGCGTTTTGTTTTAAAATTTTTCCCCCGCAATTTTCCCATCCATCCATCTGCAATTGGGGGTATGGTTCCCATGCCAGCTGTCAAGGTGGTTTTGTATGGTGCGCAGTCCCTGCTGGCATCAGTAGTCATTCTGTTGGGGCAACAGTCAAACTGCAGAGGATCCAAGGTGTCGGCTGGGAAGAGCAGATGGCGGTTGTAACCAACCCGTACAGCACTTCATCACTTAAGACATGAAATTATGATTTAGTTGTCACTGAGGCAGATGAGGACAACTTTTCAAAGGATATCAGTATAGTGGACTGGGCAGCTAAATGTTGACAAGTCACAATGAAATGGAAAGGTTGATCGAAGTAGTGTGAGTAAAATGTTGGTCAAAAATAAATTCACATATACAAAACACCTCTCTAATGCTAGAATTCCTCATTTCCAATGATTCCTTAAAGTGGATCTGAAACACTGCATGTATGAAGACTAATTTACACCATGAAGCCCTACTTTAACAAACTATCATAGATTTAACACTGGTGGATGAAGCTGGAAGTAAGAAATAAGTGTTTAAAAACTTTTTACAGCCTGTATTGCGCCATCTTGTGCCAGTACAGAACGTGATGTCACTAGGTTGATTGGTTGGTTGCTGCTAATATACTCATATTATGTTCGCTAACTAGTGACAGAACTGATAACTCAGTGGAAAACAAGAGAACAAAAACTAAAAAGCAGCCTCACATGGTCACTTTTGTACCACCCCTGGCTGCAGCAGTGAGTTTTAAACTGCCCACTTTCACTCTCTGCGTCTTAAGCAGTGAGAAATGGGAAAATCCACCTACTCAGCGTATGTTCGGGTTTGTAGAGCACTTTATAAATGAGACCTGCCTAAAGGTGAGTCTGTTTGAGTCACCAGTGGTTCACCAGAACAAGTTGAAGTCAAACACTGACTTCTCCTTGTCGGGTCGGGGGTACCCAGCGATGCAATCAGCTGGCAAAGCAAATGTCTACAAGATTCGATCAGCACGATTTTACGCAATAGGCTCATTCCCCGAGCACATCCAAACAGTTTACAACAGGTTAGTACATGCTCATCATATATAGTAATCTGGATGTCTACAGAAAAAGAAAAAAAAAACCTCCATTGCACTCTCCTTCACTTATATTTGGACTTTTCCTCACTTTAAGTATAATGTGTAATAATAATGTGAAATAAGGGCTTCTAAACCAAAACAAGGAAATGAGGTCTCCAAGAAGGATGGCATCTCATCCACAGAGGCTCCATTTCATTCTTTGCTTTCTGTCCATTGCACACATCGGTCTATTTTCCACATGCTGATGGATGTTAGGATTCCCGATCGTGCTTTGGTAGGTAACATAGTTATTTTTGTGGTGTGATGAGCATGTAATAACCTGATGTAAACTGGTTGGACGTGCTTGAGGAATGAGACTATTTTAGTGCATAAAGGGTAATGAAAGTTAATAGCATCTTCCAATGATTATCAGCTAGCTAAAATAAACTAAAAGTTAAGTCTATTAGCAGGAACCAACCAATCAACCCAGTGACGTCACGTTCAATACAGGCACGTGGTGTAAATTAGCCTATATACACATAGTATTTTATGGCCACTGTAACTTTATTTGCATAAGAAAAGGATTGATGCTGTGTCCTCTCATACACAGATATCCAGAAGAGAGCATATAAAAGTGTATATTTCATTTCAGTACACACAGTATTGTGTAAATTGTACTTGGGTTTAAGAGAAGATTCGTTTGAAAAAAAAAACTGTTTGTACAAGACACTTCAAGAACTTCCTGTGTGGGTGTGTATGTTAACATGCTGAACAAAGCTTCCCAACCCTGTAGTCAGAAACCAAAGGCTTCTTTTAAATTCCTTTGTAGTTATGGTGAAATCCATAAAGAACACATAAATCAATGTATGCAATATTCAGGCCTTAAAAAGTATCACAGATTTTCTCTGCAAAGAAATTATTTTGGCTCGGTAGTTACCCAAGCCTTCAAAAACACTCACTACAAGAAATCATCTAATTGTACAAGTGTTTTTAATAAGTGCATATGCAAAAGAGTTTGGTATGAAACACCTACATTTCTTCTTGGAAATGTAAAATAAATTCCTAGCTTTGGATATGGAAGGAATAAATGAAAGATGGCATTACTGTATATAATGTGTGTATATCATTAAAATACATATACAAGGAAAAGCTTACAACACTATTAGGATAAAGGTGTAAACAGCTTTGTGTGATAATATATGTTTCAGCTGAAGAAGTATAATAACTCAACATTTTAACTATGTTTTTAATAATTAAAGTAAAAATGTAAGTTTCAAAAGGACTGTGTCACAGGGGCTCTGAGCATTCTTCCACTAAGAATGATGCAAATAACTAAATTACCTCTCACAGTCAAGAAGAATTGTTACTGAAATGTTTGGCCTTCGTGAAGCTGTTGGGGCAATCAAAAATCCCTCTAATCCTTGACACCTAAATTGTACTGTGCTACTTGATCCTTGCTCTTAATAGTACATTTCTCTGGAACTCACACAGTCAAGCTTAAAGTCACCAAACTGCAAACTTACAAGTTCAAGCAGTAAAGAAGAACTCAGCTTACAATGTCTGAAAATATGACATTACCTGAGAATAGATTCCAAAAAAGGAAATGTCAATTCTTGTTATTCAAACCAATTTAAATAATTGTGTTCTGGGTGTATTATGTACACCATATATTGATCAGCGATGTGCAGTAACAAAAAACAAACATTTCAGCAAATTTCAGACTAAAAACACCAAAAAGGAATGTCACGTCAGAGAGAATATGTAGGTATCCCAGTCCTTATGTAGGTGTATAATAACCATTAATCTGGTTTGTCCTCATTCCCCCTCTCTCCTGTCCAAAGCAGGCTCCATTAGCAAAAATGGGTCAGCTTTAATCCACAGCCAAATTAATGGAAATGAAAACGCTTCTATTTGTGATTGATGCTGCTGTGTGTGAGAGGATGTAAGTGTTTCTTTGGGAGAGAGAGTGAGCTGTCAGCATTAATTAGCTATGCAGGTGCCCTGTAATGAGTATATAAGAGTGTGTGTGCGTATATGTGTGTGTGTGCTTAACTCTCAACTTTGGAATAAGTCTCCTCATCAAGGAGACACATTTCATTCTCCCAATATAACTACAAAGTAAAATGTTTTACATTAGCATCCGCAAAATTAAATAATTTTAGAAAAGTACTTCAGAAGGAAAGACCTGAAGTAATATAGTGGAAGCCTCTTTTGTGAATCTATAGCTGTGTCACTCTTTATTCGAGGCAGATACTATGTAGCCACAGAGCAGTTGCCTACTTGAGGAGCAACACATATTCAATCTGTCAGCAATCTCAGCTCTCTATTAAAAGAAAGAGGGATGGAGCTATAAAACAGAATGCAAGGTTATGACATTCAGACAAGTACAAAATAGCTTTACTGTGAAAGAAAACTGGATAACTTTTTTTTAAACAAACTTCAGATGCATGTAATTAAGATGCTGACAGAACAATCCTGCAGACTGTTGTTTACCTTTAAAAAAAAAAAAAAAGCATAAATCAATTTGATGTGGTGACTCGTTCTTACTTTCTTATGTCTCCTGTTCTGCCGTGCAATGTTGCCAACTTAGCAACTTTGTCGTTATACTTATATATTTAATTTAGCAACTATTTTTTTCAAAAAAGCGACTGGAGACAAATCTAGTGACTTTTTTCAGTGTTATTGGAAACTTCTGGAGATTTGACGGATCATTCCTCCGATGTCCCAACGCATCTTGTAGTTCCAATTTTCCAATTTTGTTCAGTTTGTTGTTAGTTGTATTTAGGTCTTGTCTTTTGGTGTGTGAATTTTAAATTAAAAGGAAAATTGTAAAGTACAACATGTAACCTAATTAATCTTGTTTTTTGGTTTTTTTGGGGTTTTTTTGGGGGGGGGGCTCAAGTGACTCAGATAAACCCAAGTCTATATAATAAACCAAGTTTACCAGTACTATCTCGCAGTAGCCTCAGCTACACAGCAATTCCTGTTGCAGTTAGAGCCAAGAGAAGACCCACAAACTCCACTACCCATCCACACTGCAAGTTTATCACACATGCGCAAAGCCACTGAGGCTGAGGGGAAAGAGACAGGACAGAGGACATACTGTAGAAGAGAGACAGAGATTAATAATACCTAATGATTAAATGCGGAGTGGGGTATAAACAGAGTAAAAAGATGTGAATGAAAAAAAAAAACACTCAGTGCATCATGGGAACCCCCCCAGAGGTCTAGGCCTATTGCAGCATAACTAAGGGAGGGTTCAGGGTCACCTGATCCAGCCCTAACTATAAGCTTGATCAAAAAGGAAAGTTTTAAGCCTAATCTTAAAAATAGAGAGGGTGTCTGTCTCCTGAATCCAAACTGGGAGCTGGAAGAAGAGGGGCCTGAAAGCTGAAGGCTCTGCATCCCATTCTACTCTTAAGTATCCTACGAACCACAAGTAAGCCAGCAGTCTGAGAGCGAAGTGCTCTATTGGGGTGATATGGTACTACGGGGTCTTTAAGATAAGATGGAGCCTGATTATTCAAGACGTTATATGTGAGGAGAAGGATTTTAAATTCTATTCTAGATTTAACAGGGAGCAAGATAATAAAAGCACTTAGCTTAGTTAAACATATAAGCATTTTGAGTGCTCTGTCAGAGTAGAAAAGCGCTGTATAAGATCTAGTCCATTTACAAAATACAGAGTTGACACAGAACACAGGAGTGCAGGGAAACAAACTCAAGGGAATACAAACGAAGAGAAGCCAATATGGGAGAAATATGCTCTCTCTTTCTAGCCCCTGTCAGTACTCTAGCTACAGCATTTTGGATCAGCTGAAGGCTTTTCAGGGAGCTTTTAGGAAAGCCTGATAGTAATGAATCATAGTAGTCCAGCCTAGAAGTAATAAATGCATGAATTAGCTTTTCAAGATCATTGAGACAGGTAGGGTGAGGAGTGCAGCCATTCGGGAGACCAAAGTAGAGCTGGTTCTCCTCCACACCGAGAGGAGGCAGTTGAGGTGGTTCAGGCATCTGATTAGGATGCCTCCTGGACACCCCTTGGGTGAGGTGTTCCGGGCATCTCCTTCTGGAAGGAGGCCCCAGAGCAGACTCAGAACAAGCTGGAGAGATTATATCTCTAGGCTGGCCTGGGAACGCCTTGGGGTCCCTCTGCATGAGCTGGTGGAGGTGGCTGGGCTTCTGTGCTTAGACTGCTGCCCCCTCAACCCAGCCCTGGATAAACGGAAAAAAATAGATTGATGGATGGATGGATGGATGGACTCTAAGACAGGATGTTTCTAATTTTAGAAATATTGCGCAAATGTACATATGTGTGTAATATGTGCATTGAAGGACATATCCTTGTCAAAGATGACTCCGTGTTTTTCAGTGTTAATGGAGGCCAAGGTAATGCCATCCAGAGTGATACCCATTATCTCCAACTGGATTTTCAGGTATTGCTGAGCCAGCTAAGACAAAGAAAGCCTTTCTATGTTGAACTTCTTTTGTAATATACTCTGCTGGTGGGAATCTTTTTGTTTTGAGGCTGTAAAGCTGCAACAACTGGCTCATGATGCAACAAGGAGGTTAAACCAGAGGTAGCCAGATTGTCAGTCAAGGGAGCGATAACATAATCTACACACTCTGAGACTGGGTATAAAGCCCCAAGTACAAGTGGTAGAGAAGAGAAGATCAAGCCTAAACTGGTAGCCAATTACCAAGATGACCCCCAGAAGGGGCCGGTTCCATCCAGCTATCAGCCAATAACCTGCCTTAGCACAACATGGAAGCTCCTGTCAGGCATCATAGCAGCTAAAATGAACAGACACATAGCTCAATAAATGAGCAGGGACCAGAAAGGAATTGGTAGAAACACTAAAGGAGAAAAACACCACCTACTGATAGATAGTGCATGCAATCGAGACTGTAAGACTAGACTGACCAACTTGTGCATTACCTGGATTAATTACAAGAAGGACTGATTACATGCCTCACACATGGATCCTGGAATTAACATTACCCTAGGAGCCTTCATCAGGAACTCAATGGGGCTATGGAGAACAGCACTAGAGGCCAGTTTCAAGCCATTTGGATAAGTGGTTTTACAAGTGCGGGATTTACCAAGGAGATGCTCTGTCCCCACTGCTGTTCTGCATACGCCTGAACCCCCTCATCCAGATCATTAACAAGACTGGCTATGGATACCGACTACAGAATAGAGCAACCATCAGCCACGTCCTCTATATGGATGACATTGAGCTGTATGCCGGGAGTGAACAAGACATCGATTCACTGATGACAGCAATGACATCAGAATGCCATTTAGTCATATGGTAACAAAGAGAGGGAAGGTAGACGTGAGGGGATTGCACTACCAGATGGCAACATTGCAGACATAGAAGATAACTACAAGTACCTTGGAATTCCACAGGTAAATTGGAACCATGAAGAGGCCACTAAGGCCTCTTCCACTGACGGGGTTCCGGCGCTGGTGCCAGTATTTGAACCGTTCAGCGCTTTTTTCACCGTGAATGCACTCGGTCGAAAAACAGGTTCAACACGGGCCTCGTAAGCTAGCTGGTCTCGAACCAAGAACAGGTAACAAAAGCTGCAGTAGGGCATGACTGCCATCTCAACGTAAAGATTTCTACCGCTATTTCACGGCATGCTGTGTATTACATGAGAAAATTGATGCAATTTTCATAGCTGTGAATTAGGATGCGCTCTAAGGCTGAACGTGCTGTTTTGTATCAGTTCATATTGCAGATTAAAGGATGCATTTGTCATCTTGCTCGTAATGACGAGGACCTGCCCACACTCATACGTAAAGGATGAGTTCACAGCACAGTCACTGAAACCGACTCCAGCACCGACTCCATAACAAAGCAAGACCCCAGGTGCAGGCTGTGCAGAGATGCCCCTGAAACAATCCAGCACGTAACAGCAGAGTGCAAGATGCTAGCAAGCAGGGCATACATGGAACACCATTACCAAGTGGCCGGCGTAGTATACAGGAACATCTGTGCCGAGTATGAGCTGGAAGTCCGAAGGTCAAAATGGGGCACACCCCCAAGGGTGGTTGAGAATAACAGAGCTAAGGTCCTGTGGGACTTCCAGATACAGACAGACAAACTTGTGATGGCTAACCAACCGGATATTGTAGTGGTGGGCAAACAAAGAAAGAAGGTCGTAGTAATAGACATTGCAATACCAAGTGAGGCAACATCAAAAAGAAGGATTACAAGAAGCTTGATAAATACCAAGGGCTCAGAGAGGAGCTGGAAAGGATGTGGAAGATGAAGGTAAAGGTGGTCCCCATAGTAATAGGAGCACTCGGGGGCAGTGACCCCCAAACTGGGGGAGTGGCTCCAGCAGATTCCTGGAACGACATCCGAGATCTCTGTCCAGAAGAGCGCAATACTGTGAACAGCTAAGATACTGCACAGGACCCTCAAGCTCCCAGGCCTCTGGTAGAGGACGGCAAAAAATCGCACACACACACATAATTGCTTCATAGCCGCATTATGTCTGCAGTTGAGACGGCTATTACTATAACATTATTGCTTTATGAATTAAATGGTGAAGGGTGGATTGCACAGTACTTTGACACAGGGTACTATTGTTCATGTTCTGTCCAATGTCAGCTGTCGGCACTAATTGCACCCGCGGAGCACAGAATGTTGTATTTCAATCAGAAATATTGGTAAGGACATAACAGCCGTCATTTGATATTAGTCCATACCATCCCTACCCAATTCTACACCACTGCACCAGCACCTCTCAAGCTCACTCTTATCGTATTACACATTTTTTGTTTAATCTGTGCAAAAACTAAAGTGTAAAAACAGTAGTTGGACATTTTATAAAAATGTTTTTTTCCCCCTCATCTGTAAGTTTCTTTAACTTTTTATGAATTATTTGTAAAAAACAAACCTTAGCCTTACTAGCTGAATTTATGGGTTGGCCAGTTACTCCACCTCGTTGGCCCAGACTGAAATGTTAGAATGTCATCAGCGGGGTATCTGGGCATCATGAATTTTATGGGCTGCCATAAAATTCATGATGCCCAGAAAATGAAACCTAATGACTTGGTATGTCTAGCCCCTCCGCTTACCTAGCTCATATTTTAACAATCATATTCCTTGACTCCATGTAACATGGCACTCTAGGAAATGCAGATTGTCTGATATTTGTTTCCATAGGAAAAATTTTCAGCCCACTGTTGAATGATCACCTTGTACTTTTATTCATATGTTTGTGGGCTCACATTTGGAAGAAATACTGGAGGCTACATGTGAAAGAATAAATGTTTTGTTTTCTTGTTTCTTGCTTTGATTCATGTTCGGCTTTCTAAATAAATGTAAATAGGTAGTTTATTTTAAACTAATGATCGGGTTGCTGTCAATCTTATCATTCAACAATTAATCTCTATTCAGCTTGGTCCAACCTAACCTTTAATTCAGAGTGAATTAAATGCATTTGTAGCTGCAAAACCCTCTTATGGCTGGCTTATTCACCAATTCTAAAACCACCCAAAGCACTGCTTACATCTCCTTGTTTCCCAAAAGCCTCATCATCTGATAAGCATGCATGTTCTGCTACTTATTTGCCTATGTCATGTGGGGTGAATGAAAAGCCCAGTGATGTACAGGAGATGGTTTTGATTTACTGCAACAAATAAAATTTGCATCCCATCTGTCTGGTACTCTGTTACGGCCAGAGGTGAAACATAATTAGATGATATATTGCAAACATTATATTGTTAAATAAATTATGGTAAAATGCCATAAAAGTGTTGATTATAAAATTTCTATTGTGCAATTTTATAAACAATAATCTATATAAAATAAGCATTGTCTATATTATTATAAAATATTTAGCAAAATTTTCTTGAATCTCCTAAAATGTGGTTTTGAGCTTTTAAAGGGGTCTTTCATTCCAATTAAGAGTCTGAGATGTTTTTTTTACCCAGAATCTGAGCAAGTCAAATTCAATATGCAACATATTCTGCATTCAACAGGAGTCTAGCCAAAATGCTGTGGGTGGATCTCAAGATGCGACCTGTGCATCCAAGGTCCTTCATTACTGGTGACTTCCTTTGTGGCCTTTCTGCTCTTTTTTACTATTACTTATGACTGATGAATGCTCTTTCAGCTAAAGGTTTTTATAATGGGAGTTGGGACAAAGGGGTTGAGTCAAAGCTACTCCAAGATTTTTGCTATTGTTCAGTATAGATATTTAGAGCATTCTTGACTCTCTCCTTGCACAACTGCTCATGTTAAATGACAGTTTAGTCCATTGTCATTGCCTCGAAAATGAAGTAATATGCAGAATGCTTTTGTTAAGAAAAAGTACTATTAAAATATTTCCTTGTTAGGATGTAACTGAATCCTGCTGGCAGATGAATGTAGTTCAAATCCAGTTATCTCACTTTGTGTTTGGGTCAAGATGATGCCTGTCCTAACTACCTCCTCACTTGTAACTGGTTTCCACTGACTGGCAAATTCTGTCTTTGTGCTTTTTGTAAAACAGCCCAGATTCTAATAGGCTTATTTACCAATTTTGATATAGAAAAGGTATGGGTAATGATGGAAAAATGATGAACAGAATCTGCATGCTACAACCACAGATCATGGGTGAATGTTTTTCAGTTGGTCATTCCAGGATCTCTGATTTCAGTGGTTCCAACTTCCAATAATGACAATGGCCAAGCATTGTCTACCATTGCCAGCTTTTTTACATGAGCAGCAGTTCCATCAGTTTTTTGGTTCCAGGTTGGGCACCAGTGCTATGATGGAGATGGGGGCCAACCTAAACTAATAACTATCTTGATTTAGTAAATTTGCCTTCTCTTTTCTCAGTCTTTTTTTTTGTCATTTTTGTCTGAGTTATCCTGCTTATTGACATGATCTACTAGGAAATTAGTTGGTTTAAAATATCAGTCATCTACAAATCTCTCAATTATTATCTAAAGGTGGCCACAGACAGACTGTAAATGGGGGAAAAAACCCCAACAAATTTTCAATTTGGTTATGTATCAACAATCAAAGTCCAAAAAGGAACTGATGATTATCACTTAAGGCCAAACTTGCACAGCATAATTAACCATGCCATTTTTCTGCCCCGGAATGCCCAGATATTAGGATAATGGAAATGCAGATACCAGGTCAGGTATCTTAGGTAGCCCTCTAAATTACAGCTCATTCACTTCATTTCCATAAATATGTTCTAATTAGAGTCTAAAGCAACAGAGACCGTGAAGTATAGTCTTGTCCCACTATTTCAAGTGGTAATGAAATATTTATTTCATCTTCTGACCAAATCCACCAATTCTAGTCCAAGGGGTAACAAGCTGAGACCTGAGAATTAATGTTTTTCTGATTCAAAAAGCCATTAGTTACAGTATATTATTCAGTTTAAAAAATTGCTTGCTTTTCTTCAGCTGCAACCACTCATGATTGGAAATAAGTCAGATAAATTTGTTTCAAATCAAACTGGCCATTTCCAAACTCTTAGGAAGTGACCGTAGAGACCACACATGGCAGCGATTATGTAAACAGAACGGTGATGACCAAACAATAATTGATCCATTCTCCTTACTTCCAATTAACCCAGGTAAGACAGGTTTCCAGATGACATACCAAACTCACATAGGTGGTTTATTTAGATGTTTGAATGCAGTTTTTCCTTATAAGTCACCAAATTGGCAGCTGTGAAGTCTATCAATGTAAGAGAAAAAAAAATACTTGACTACTGCTATTACTACTACTACTTCTACTACTACTAATAATAATGTCAAACAAAATATTGCATTAATGTGTGCCAGTTTCATTTGAGCTCACTGTCAGTCTCTATCAACAGTCACACCATATAATTCATTTTTGCAGTCAATCTAGGGTAAACAACATAAAAACATAACTTCAAGCTCAAATATTAGAGCATGTCATTCAAACAACTGCAAAGTCGACGCCACACTTCTTTGGGTCCCCAATAATACACTCGCCAAGTATGAAATAATAATGAGTGGTTCTCAGAAACATGGAAAGCAACACACACAGGCTCTTCCCTTTTTATTGAATACCTTAGCTATTTACCATCATAGCACTTGGGGATCATTAATCAATGCTACGTGGCATAAATGCCAGGTGAAAAGCAATAACTGTGTCATGTAAATTGCAGTGTAACTCGATAAAACATTTCATGGTACATGACTGATTTTTCCATATTTTGACCCTGCATTAAACAATCAACCCCCACCTCTCTGTGATGTCATTGCTTACCTTTGAAAACATTTTTTTCCAGCAACATTTTGTAGCTATTATTCAGCAGTAAGCCTGGCGATCCAAATTTGCACTATTTTCCCCATTCGTATCAACATTCCCTTTTCCTCATGAATTTAATTACAGTGCATAACAGCTCATGAGTCCAATCACAGTGGCCAAGGTTCTGTCAAACCTCATCCACTCTATGAAAGCGTTCTACCTCTGATAAAACTAACAACATTGCTGGCAAGAGAATGTTAGGTTTGCCTGATGCATCATTACATTAACAATTCTTCATATTCCTGAAAAATATATTCAGTGTACTGGGACTGGCTTCCCAAGTTCTCGGTCGATCAACCAATTTGCAGCAGGTTTCCTTGAGCTAGGCTTAGAAGGGTAAGCCGTTACAAGGGTAGGAATCTGTGGTACAAATTACACCTATTAAATTTAGGACAACATCCAGTAAAGGCAAAAAGGCAAAGCACTGTCAGCTACTAATTCAGAAACCATTCTAATATATACACACACACCACGTTGGCAGTTTTACATCTGGCTGATCCGATTGTTCCAACATGCCAGGCGTTACCATCAAAGTGGCCACAATGCCAGTTTTTTAGGTAATTATTTGGCTGCTTTATACTGTTGCTGGAACTCAGCTGCCAGTTAATCCCACTCACCTCACTTCAGTAGGCTCCTGCTGTTTCTTTTAGCAGTACCAGTTCCCTTGTTCTCCATTTGGCTATTCTTGAATCATTTCAGTAACCACACACTGTCTGTGCTTTACCTGCTCGAGGTGGCAAGTTACACATTCAGACATTCTTGTCATACCTAAAGAAAGGCCTTCAAGTGCCACCATTAAAAACCACGTCATTAGTTATGCATTTAGTCACTCTTTCCCCAGGTCAGCAAACTCCTGTACACACACACACACACAGGATTTCCAGTCTCACACTGGCCAATCTCCTCATTCATAGACCTTGGCCTGCTTCCATTAGTAGCACAAGACTGCCTATTTTTCCTGTCTCTTCTCGACTCAGTGAATTTGAACCCCTTATGGAATATATTTTACTAGATGTGTATATATTTAACTTAAATGTGTGAGTAATATACACTAATGACAAAATTAAAAATCATCTTTGGGTCCCTCTCATCCAGCCAAAAATGGCTCTGGACAAAATTCGGACTGCAAAATTTCTGAAGGTGCCCTATGATATCAAACACCCTTATATTAGTAGCAGCTAGTAACCTGTGAGTTAGAGCCACCATGGATCAAAGTTTTCTTCCCAAATGATCCCTTTGATGCTTGAAACTTTTGAGATATGGGAAAAATAGAGATCACGTTCCTCATGCCTGAACAATGTTTGCAATGTAGAAGAGCACTTTATCTTAATATCCTATTTAATGAAGGTTCTGCCAACAGAGTATACCACTACCATGAACGGATGTATCTGATCTGCAACCTACCAAACCTACCATTTTAGAATTGTTCACACTTTGGCTGTTATTACAGTTTCTCACTCTTAAAACCAAAGATGCTTCACTGCTTCAAAAACAACTTCAAAAGTTCCATCATACAGAGTTTTCCCATGTGACATCATGCACACATTGCTCAAACGTTGTCTGCCATATTAGATACAACAATCAATTGCAAGGGAAAAAATGTGTATTCTCCAATCATTTGGCGAGTGGTTCCTTGAGAGTGTTGGCTGCCGTCAGTCACAAAGATGGGGCTACGTTACTTTGGTCTCTAGCTTACCACAGATTACTACAGTCATTTTTAGTTTGCATGGAAGATGCCAGCGTGTCTGAAAACATTCAATAAGTACCAGCCAAGTTGTAGTAAAACTTGAAAAACTGTGACGCAAACCAGAAATGGAGGATGCTTGCCTTCAAATGTTGTGCCTCTGCAGCTAACACATTTCAAAAGACAGAACGTTTATTGTCAAAAGCTGCAGGTTTTTTGTTTTGGTAATATTTACTTGTTTCCTCTGGGAAAAATATGTGGTAAAGAAAGCACTGGGTGTTGAGTTCAACCTGTTCTCCAAACATGAGTGGTAAGCCATTTTCACTGCATACTTTATGATAGTCTAGGATTCAATAACAAGAACACTGCCTAGCAGGGTAAAATACGCCCATTCCACTGTATTAACCCTGTTCATTGTCACACAGTTATTGAGTGGATACTGATACATTCATAACCAGCTATGTAACAGTTGCACCACCTTTGATGTGGTGGGTGGAAGTGGTTAACAACCTGTCACAAATTAAGTGGCCTATAGTCAATAAGCGGACGAGCTGTTGGGCTCACAACAGTCAAGGCTTATTGATACAGGAGGAGGACAAGGAGACAGGGTGCGGAGGTACAGTAAGGGTGGACTGACAACAATGGTGGGCTGAAGGTATGGAAATGACAAGCAAATAGCAAATGTAGAGGAACAAATAATTTCTCCATCCATCAAAATGAATTTTTCAATTAAGTATGATCTGATAAGAGTTGTAGAGAAAAGGAGGGGGAAATAGTAGGCTAGAGAGAATTTGCTGGGAAAAGGTATGAGGAGAACAGAGAGGATGAGAAGCGAGAATCTGAAACAATTTGTTTCTGTCATTTTGTAGCAAGGTCAACTTGATAGGGCTGGAGCTCTATGAATTCCACACACCTCTTTCTATTTCTTTCACTACTAGTACCATTTCAGGGCCCTTCATCCCCCTCCTCCTCAACCTCCATCTCCAAACAAAATTGACCCTGACATTGAGATCACATTTGTTGGCCAGCAGTAAACCCTCATTGGTGTGCAACCTGTGGCTTGAGAGCTAATTTAAATTCTTTTCTTCACACTTCCTTACATCTTACATCTCACTTGCTCTCACTGTCTTTCGTCCTTTAACACAACAAAGCACCAAAAACTTCTACTTTTCCTGGCAGTAGATGAAAAAAGTTATTTGGCTGCTACCCTTGGGTTAGACAAATCGTGTTTACTTTGTGTGATGCAACAAATTGACCAGACACACACACTCCTAAGTGGTGGAAGTGCTCAGATTTTCCTCCACAGTTTGTAAAGGCAGCAAACAAACTTCATTCAACCTGATTTAACATAACAGATCAAAAACCCGTCTCTTATTATTTTCTGCCCTCTTTCCTCCCTAGTAGCAAAGTTTTTTTTTCTGCTTTGACAAGAGAGCAGCTCATCAAAAACTGCTATCCCATCTTAGGCTAAAGAACCACTGTTTACAACCAGTCAGTGAAAGCAGATTGCTCTCACTTGGTGTTGGCTCTCACTGCAGTATTGTATCGCTTTGTGTTACAATGTGGTGTTTTGTGTAGCTTGATCAGTTACAAATCTTTGTGTTGTGGCTTTTGTATTTGGTCTGACACCTCTGGGCCAGCGTAGTGTAATCCTCACATGTTTTATCTACCCCCCCCTGCACGTTCTCAGGGCCATGAGGGGCCCACGTCACTCGACTCACATTTTATTTTGTGTTTATTTTCTGTAAAGTGGTGATCAGGAAAGCAATAGGCATACATAAAATAATAAAACTGAAGTTCTTGTGCTCGGTCCCACAAATCTTAGAAACATGGTGTCAAACCAGATACTTACTCTGGATGGCCTTACCTTGGCCTCCAGTAACACTGTGAGAAGTTTTTGACCAGGACGTGTCCTTGAATGCCCATATTAAACAAATATATAGGACTGCTTTTTTGCATTTGCACAATCTTTCTAACATTAGAAACATCCTGTCTCAGAGTGATGATGAAAAACTAATTCATGCATTTATTGCTTCTAGGCTGGACTACTGTAATTTATTATTATCAGGCTGTCCTAAAAGCTCCCTGAAAAGCCTTCAGCTGCTCCAAAATGCTGCAGCTAGAGTACTGACAGGGACTAGAAAGAGTGAGCAGATTTCTCCCATATTGGCTTCTCTTCATTCATTCCAGAATAGAATTTAAAATCCTTCTCCTCACATACAAGGTCTTGAATAATCAGGCCCCATCTTATCTTACAGACCTCATCGTACCAAATCACTGCCTCACATGTATGGAAATCATTATTTTCTCGAGATGGGCTGAAAGTGAAATGTCAGCTACATCATAAAATCACTGGTGCTTACCACGTCCATCTTCATTGCCATGATGAGGACCTTGTTCTTTGGTGTGCATTCCACCCATCAGCTCCTGCTGAAATAATGATAGTGTGTCAAAAGTTACACTGCATACGTGTCAGTTATTGTGGATTTGAAAAGCTAAGGAATTTTTCCTCTTTTGTGTTTCCACTTTGCCTTTCACTCACTCTTCCACATCGCTTTCTTCTAATGTAACTGTGTCTGGCATGCAGGAATTTAGACTCACTTTAGGTGAGATCTTATATCATGTAAATGTTTTTGTTTTTTTACTGTCATAATGGACTGTGATCTGCATAGGCCTCTAGATAATGGGCAAAGCAAGCCTTTATACACCTTAGTATGGATATACTTAAGAAACAACCAAAGAGCACCTCAGTGTCAAATGTCATAAAGGTGATGAATGTATGCTGAGACAGGGAGGAAGAGATCACATGATGAAATATAGTAGACACTCCCCTTCAAAAGTTTTGGAACAGTGAAGCCAATCCCTTTATTTTTGCTGCAGACTTAAAACATTTGGGTTTGACATCAAAAAAATCAATGTGAGACAAATGATCAACATCTCAGTGTCAGGTTGCTGCTGTGGCTGGCAAGGCAGAGGACCCCGATGCAGGACTCAGAGGCAGAGCGCTTAATTTAATTAAAGCTTTAATAGCTAAAGCGTGGCATAACATGAACGTGGCGCATGGACATAGACATGACGCACACAGCAGGGAAAAACCAACTATGACACGACAAAGACCAGGGAGAAACACAGGCACAAATACACAAAGGCGTGATGAGGGAACGGGCGACAGGAGGTGAGCAACGCTGAACAAGATTACACTAACGAGACAAGGGGAAGCAAAACTAAATAGAAAGCACAAGGAACACAAGATCATCAAAATAAAACAGGAAGTGAAAAAACAGAACACACATGCAAACTTAACACAGAAACACAAACCAGACCATAACAGTAATCTAAATACAACACACAGAGAACACAGGGACGTAAAACCAAACACAAGACATGAGACGATGGACTAAGACATGAGAACCAAACCTACAGAGGATCCATAACAGAACAGGGGGCATGGAAAGCAAGCAATTTTTTAAAAACATATCTTTATTAGTTTCATGCATTTAAAAATGCCACGAATAACACTTCCCAAGCTTTCCCATGTTGAACAATTGGCAGTGTTTAAAAAAATAACAAAAGAAATAAAATAAAAATAAATAAATAAATAAAATAAAACAAAACTGAAAAACACAGTCATTAACAATCATAAAAGAAATGACAGTAAAATAACATGCATTCCTCACATAAAGTAAATATTATAATTTACGATATAATATTTAATTGCAGAGCCTTTGCTTGCAATAACTGCATCAGACCTATGACCCACTGACATGTTTTGGAGTGTATGCAAACCAAGCAGAGAGCTGTGGTAACAGCATTGCAGGTAAAAGCACAACATCAAGATCAAAATGTGACATAATCCGTTTCTAGGTTTTCTTCTTCTTTTTCTTTCACCACACTTCCTGTTCTGATATTTCACTTTCTTCTCTTTTTTCTGCTTTTTATTCTTTCTTGTGATTTCACATCATTGATATTCCTTTAAATTGTGTGTGTCTCTTGCTGTGTTTATGATCCATATGATATATTCATATATTTACCTGTCCCTCATTTTGCAGGCAGCCCTTTATACATACTCTCAAATTTACCTTGTTTCCTTGCTAGCTTATTTTTGTTCCTTTTTTTTTTAAATTGCTTTCCACCAATTTTTTTTCTCTCATGTAAGTCTTTTGTATTTAGCCGCTTTCTTTTGGGATTTGTACCAGCTCCTAGCCTTGATTAGTTTGCTTGTTTTGTACTCACTCATTATGCATAGCCACCTTAATTGCCAGTAACACTTTTCAGTCACTGTTTGGGTCTTTGTTTGCATCTGTATCTCTGTTCAGCCTAAAAGATTTTGATTTTAATGTTATTATTCTGACTTAGGCTGCTGTTGTGTTGTATGGTCCATTGGTCATGTTAAGCTGCACTGCTATTTGAACCCGCTGTGCTCCTACGACAGATGTGTTAATAACGCACCACAAGAGTTCATGAATACAGCGCCTTCAATACAACGCTCAGCCAGCTCAACCATGCATACTCAGCCACTGCATGCAGTCAGGGTTGCACTCATTAAAAACCAAGGTGTCACAGCCAGAATCACAAGAACCAAAACACAAACATAGATGCAATTACAAACACAGTGACAGTCATGTCACAATTGGAGCTGCAGTCTGTCTCAGCAGCAGCAGCGACAGAGCTGATGAACCAGATCCTCTGCTGTCTACTGCCTAAATGCTGTGGTACTGATTGTGCACGCCAGCCAAAGCTGAGGGTGCTCTGGCTGCTGTGTGTCAATACAGTAAATAATATACAGGAGTACTGAATTGCATTAATTTGTATTTACAATCTGACATATTTGACTCATGTGTCACAAAGTATCTTATTTCAACAAGTGTATATTTTATATTTGGTCCCTGGCTCTTGAACTTTTTGCATTTTGGAGTGGTGATATTTAGCTTTCTGTTATTTCTGTTATGGATCTTTATTTCTTCACCTTATACCAGTTCCTTTTTGGTGTTATGTTTTTGATCCTGAGTTTCTGGTTATCTGTGCCTTTATTTCCCTTTCTCTTACAAGCCTCCGCATCCATGGAAGTGCAAAAAAATGAAATAATGCTCACTTCCCCCCCTTTTCATTAACAGACACTCTTAAGCTGTATCTACAGAGACAGTTTCAGCCACATTTTCCGTCATCCCACCTGCAGAACAGATATGCAGATACCCTCTTATTTTATTCAATCCATCTGTCGACACAGGCAGTGGAACAGCTTGGATTTATTTGCGCTATATGCACACGAGACTCAAAGCTTATTTTTACACTTCAAGTCTGTTTTCCTTAAACAAGTAACTACAACGATTGTGTACTGGACTCTGAGCACTGACAAAATGTGGCTGACCTGCAGCCCGGTGCTCTGCCTGAACGCCTCCACTGTGCACACAGGAGCCCGTCTTCATTTGCTGTGGCATCTCAAGGGATATTCATGACATGTCCTTGGTATCATATCCAACTCTTTCAATACATATGCTCGGTCATGTCCCCTTGGCATCATATTTAAACACACTGAGTCAGCGTGCAGGGTTCATATTCTGAAACTGTCACTGAAAACAAACCAAAACTAAGTGCAACACACGTCTCCCAAATGGGACATGAATTGCAGGTCCTTGGCTGGCAGCCTTGTGATATCACCACTCCCCCCCACCTCCTCACATGGACTTCTTTTAAAAAGGAGCATTTACTTCCATTCAGTATCACCACGGCTCACAAGGATCTGGTGACAAAGGACGCTGATGCAGTATTTGACACTGCAGGAATTAGAATGAGTTGGACACAAACAGAGAAGAAGCTGCTGCTACTTTTCTGATCAGTGTAGGCCTTCAGATAGAAGGCCAGTCCAGCAGCTTGTTGGTTAA
>VUQJ01010970.1:11669-30988 GCA_015108635.1 Andinoacara biseriatus
AATGCCCTTAAAAAAAAAAAAAAAAAAAACAGGAGAAAATCCAGCAAAGACCTGACAGACCTGGCCCTTCAGTTAATCCATCCATTGTTCACAGAAGCCCCATCAGAAATGGTCTCAGTGGAAGGGTGCCTGTCAATGGCAACAGCTTCATTCTCCACATAACAATGATCCCAAACACGCTGCCAATGCAGTAAAGCATACTTAAATAGAAAAACACACAATGGAATGCTGTCAGTCTTGGAATGGTCTCCCCAGAGCCTGGACGTCAACATTACTGAAGCAGTGAGGAATCATCTTGACAGAGAACAGAACTAAAGGCAGCCAACATCCAAAGAAGAGCTTTGAATGTCCCTCAATAATCCTGGAGAACTATTTCTGAAGACTATAATGAAATGAAAAAAAAGTTGTCCAAGAGAGTTCAGACTGTGCTGAAAAATAAAAGGTAGTCACACCAAATATTTTACTTTCCAACACATTAGAATTGTCTGATTTTGTCCTTCTAACATCACTTTTTATGCACTAGATTTGCCACAACAGTGCATATAGGTCACTCACAAGTCATGTTCCTTTAAGGCAAAGGCTGGGCCGATGCTAACTGCAGACACTCAGTCCCCTTCAGATTTCAGCTTCAGCCTCTCATCATTTGCCCATGAGTGCAGTGCACGCTGTCATGTAGATGAACGAATACTCAATTCCAAAAATTGGAGTCGAATCCTGAAACTTTGACTGATGCTTCGACTTTTGACTTTCAGGCAGCAGCTCTGCTCATACACAGTTCTTACTTAGCAGTGACAGCAAATGAATTGTAGGGTTGAAAAAAACGTAAAAAAGCCAGTGAGAGTCAGAGTTAGTATGTTGTTGTGTACTTCAGCACTTGCTAAGAAAGTATGAGGTGCATTGGATGTCAGTGGCAAACCTTTAGGAGTAGATCAAGCAATAAGAAAATATATCTTCCTCATGGGGCTCCTCTGCTGTTGAAACATATTTTGTGAATCCCAGTTTGGCAAAAAAAAAAAAAAAAATCAGAGAGCTCATTGCATAGCATTCTGCCCTACCAAAGATGTAGCTTTTCATAGATGATTGCTCCATGTCTTTTAATAATTGTCCTGAGCTGAAGCACAGCATAAGGTTACAACAAGGAATGGTCTACCTGCTAAACTATTTCAATACTGATCCGAGAAAAAGCTGCAGACCTGAAAGACCTGCAGCCTATCTCGCTTCATGAACATATCAGTAAAATACAAAACATTAGTTAGTTCATTCAGGCCACAAAGTCAAACTCAGCTGCAGCCCACATCAGCTGATGGCTCAGCTGATACCTTTCTTTAAATCCAGCTGGCAAATTCAATATGGGATTAAATATGAAATGTGGAGTGCTCAGTTGAAATTAGGATAAATGAAACAAACACTGATTGTTACATGGACTCAAGGTCTATTGTCTAATTTTCCAAATCCTGATGTATACTTACAATAGAAGCATCTCAAATGCAACCTGAACTCCCAGAAAAATGTGTAATTTGACGCATGTCACCATCAGGCCTAGAGACCAGTCAGTGACCCTCTGGCAAATGCCAGTTGTTATAAAAAAAAATGCCTTTTCCCCAAAAGGTTGGCAAGTGGTTGCTAGAGATTTCTGAATACACAGTTTTCTCTTGCTATCAGTGGTTGCCAGGGGGTCACTGACTGGTCCCTAGGCCTGTGTGAATGCGGCCTTAGTAATGAATTTCACAGCAATTGCCAGCAACCTCCAGCAACAACTCTCCAGTCCTGGATTTACAGTATGTGAGACTGAGTTGCCAAAATCATCTTTTTTACATAAAGAAACAGTGTTTTTGTTAATCTCAAACAGCAACCAGGTTTCTTTGATGGAACTGATTAGTTTGGATTTGTCTCAACCTTGAGTAATCTAGAAGTGTTTAAAAGTTACTTACCAAAATGTAAGTAGATATTTGGACCTGTTTTCTAATCTGCCCATTTAATGATTACTATGTTTCTAGAAAAATGTGTCTGACTCATCTCAAACCAAGCAGTATTTTAATTTTTTTTTTTTAAATGTCTTTTTTATGACTGTGATTTATGACTACACTGCAGAAGAAGGAAAACAACAACAGAAAAACAGCCAGCATACACAATATGGTAGCACAGAACCTTTGGTATTTGCTTCCCTAACCACATGCCTTGAAACAAAGAAAATACATTCCCTTTAGCTGTAATCTACAGGACTGTGAAGCACAGATGTTCCCCTTGTGCACCATTTGTTTCCAAGCTTAGGCAAATCCCTGGCATATTTTTACAGCCGTGTTGATTTTGCTGTTTTTTTTCCTCAATATGGCTGCAGTCACGTATTTCTTTCTTGATTTCACCCTTTCTCTTTGTTTAGCCTTCTTCATCCCTTGGAGACACACAGCATAGAAGTCTAATTAGTTATCCAAACACCTTGTGAAATGTGATAATGGATAAAGCACACATATTGTGCGCACATGCACACACGCATGTACACAATTGCCATGCTGTGTCAAAAGGATTTTCCTGCCTTGTAATTAGACCCCTCTTGCATTTGACCAATTGCTTATTTAGTTGTCAAAAAGTCAAAGGTTAACTCTGCATTTTCTGCTCTAAGAATACTCTTATTGATTTCATAACAAGAATGTCAATCACGCTTTTGGGTTCACTTGCAGTACAATGCAGAGATCCATCTGTCTGTCTGTCCGTTTTCGATTTTCTTCCGCTTGTCCACTTCATGGTAACGGAGGAGCAGTCATAGGGCAGGGGGCAGGGTGCACCCTGGAAAGGTTCCCAGTCTGTTGCAGTTCTACAATACATAGATGTTGGGCAGTAAAATAGAACAGATTAACACAATTAAGACACACATGATGATGGCATAATATTAAGATCTACAGACATAAAACAACTAAAGGGGAGGTCATTGACAGTATCCAAGAAATAAGTCAACTGGCATATGAATCGTGTTTGCACGAACCTGCAGCTAATTTTGGATCCAGTTTTTTTTTTCTAGTATGCACACACACACACACACATACACCACCGCTCTCTCTTTTCCCTCGCTGTCTCCTTCCCTCTGATTTTCTTTGATCATCCTTGCCACAAAAGCAAAAGAAGATTGACGGGTAGAAATTCAATAGCACTGGTTGAGCGCTCCATTGGTCAGCATGTCCCTGTTAGCCCTGCTGGCTAATCAGATCTTATTCCCCAAGCTTGTTCTGGAGTTTATTAGAGACATCTCTCTGCAGAGTTAAGGATCAACTGATAATCACAAAAAGAAGGAAAGATAAAGTTTAAATATTAAGTCAGGTCCATATGCATTTGGACAGTTACATTTCTTTTTTTTTTGTAATTTTTGCCTCAGTATACTGCCACTACTTCAGCTTTAATTCAAGGGATTTAACAAACATATTGTGTTAAATCTTTAGGAACTGCAGCATTTTTTAAACTAATTTTATTTTTAGAGGCCGTGATGTACTTGGGCACATGAATAACAAACTGTTTCATGAGCTTATGTGACCTGTTTCTTTGTTGTTGTTGTGACATGTTAAAGAGATAAAAGTGAGGAGTTAGTTTCAAATCTCACATTTCCATGTTAACTGTTCAATGTATATAGTCTGAACAGATGCAGTGTTATAGAGGCTATAAATAGATGGGAAACAACCCAAACAGAACAAAACAAACAGAACTACAAGAGCAACGACCGAAACTTCAGCTGTAGCCAAAATCAAGAAGAGCTTGGAGGAAAGGAAGGGCCCATGACTCAATGCATACAACATCATGGCATGGGACTGTATTTATGCCAGTGGTAAAGAAATGGAAGTTGCATTAACGGTCTAGTGGGGCAACCTCAACTAAGAATGCTTTAAACATTCAAAGCTAAAGGCAGAAAGCATTAACTGAAGGCAGCAGCACTGAAGGCCTGGCAAAGCACCTGGAATGAGTTCAGGCAGTCACTGACCACAAAGAATTTGCATTTAAGTCTTAAAAATAATCCTGGGAGTTATAATTTGGTTAGTTTGTCCATTTATTTTTTAGCTTATAAAAATAGTGGGACTGTCAATAACCAGCTATGCTTAAACTCCTTCAATTACAGCAAAAATCATGTCTTTATTGGTTTATTTCGGATCCACTGTTGTCCTGTACAAAGGGGAATTATGCCAATTACTCAACTGCCCAAAGGGTGTTTTCAGGGTGTGTGATTTATCAGCAATCAATCCTATCATGACTGCACACTTGTATGTGACTGCTGAACATTTGATTCCAAAAAAAAACCCCCAAGGGGAATATAAATTGCCTAACGTGCTAAATTTGTCCACACTTCCCTGGCTGCAGAGATCTGCTTTTATTCTGCTACAAGAGCATTAGCGAAGGTGGGGCACTGATATTGGCTGACAAGGACTCTCGCTAACAGTAGGCGTTCCAGTTCTTTCCAAAGATGTTGGATGGGTTTGAGGTCAAGGATCTGTTCACCATAGTCAAGTTTTTCCTTCATGAAGCAAAAAAACAAAAAACAAAAATTATTCATGAATAGGGATTACTTCACAGGAACATTGATGTTAAACAGGAAAGGTCCTTGCCTAAGACCTTTCCACTTAGAGCCCCCACTGCTGTATAAAATATCATTTCAGAGTTTGAAGATTTCTCTTTAGTGGGACTAACCAATTAAAGCTTTAGACCTTTAAACCCTGCTCTTGTCTCAGATCCATTCTGTGACTCAGTTGGGTTTGATGAATGACCATTGATGGCATGCCAGCTGTGTTTGTATATGGGAAAAGTAATTGCTCCGTCTGAGTTTTATACTGGACAAAGGGAGCCCCTCATAAAAGCGCAACAGAAAAAACAAAAGGCAACAAAAACAGCGGCACATGTGGATGAGAATGAACCGTGCTTGCGGTGAGCCAGTTCATAAAAAAATGGGTATTTTTCTCTTCATAAAATGTGAACTTCTCCCAGCAACCCCTAATGTTGCTTCAGCATCAGAAAATGACAACAGAAAAATGACATTTATGTGGTGTGGGGAGTCACTAGGTGTTAAAAGCTCTCCCAAACACAAATTGAACATGAACACAATTTAGGACTTGAAGTGAAATAGAGTTGTGCTTCAACTTCAACTGACTATCAAGTTACGGAAAAACAACACGGCAGAGTTACAGAGAGAGGAGAGGATGGCATACTAGTGAAAGCCTGAGGTTTGCTGTACCACTGTTAAGTAACAAATGGCTGCGTTTGATTGTGATTTTGAGCGAAGGGCAGCGCTGACTCAGCAAGTGCACAATTTTATTTTCTTCACATATACATCTCTTTGCCTCACTCCTCCCACCGCTACACTTGGCCGTATCTGCGTATTACACATTAAAATCTTGATTCCTGTGAGGTTGACTCACCACCACACGATTTGATCTTCTTTGCAGTATGCATTATACAACCTGGTTATTTAGGCATAACCAAACCTTTGCAAAGTGCCAGATGAATGTTTGCACAACAGCAATGATTACTGCTGCCAATAGGAGCAACATGAGGATAGTCATTCTTAGTGTGGCATACTAAAATCTGCTTCCTGTCACTCTATTAAAAATACTTATTTCTAGAAAGTAGATATAAATAATACATACTGTAAATTAAAATCCGCAATGAACACCCAATTCGCACGGTACTGACCCCCCCCGCCCTGATCATTGACTTCATCCCTGAATCCACTAACATACATACACACAAGGAGGGGAGACTGGCACAAGCCAGTAAACAACAGCATATCTCATGGCTACCTCTTAGCTCTGTCACTCTCCTAGGAGCAAGAACTGCACAGCATTGCGTTTGTTTTATTTGATCACTAATTGTTTTCGGCCTGAGGATTATTGCAAAGCGATTTGTGCCGAGCCGGGGAAAACACGGTGGACGCGTGAACGTCACCTTGTTCCATTTGTCAGCCTTGATTTGTGTGCTGTAAGTGTAATTGACTTAAGTCTCTACAAAGGGGGAACGAATGAACAAAGAATTAATTTCTGTTTTTTGTTTTTTTTTAACTTGTCTTGTGTCGGAGCGCATTTCTATAGCATTCTATATTGGGGCTTCCAGTTATTGGGATTTGTATTTGTAAAGGAGAGCATTTTTGCTGGAAATATTACATTATGATTCAGATTTGATGATGTTTAAAACATTTCTCATTGACTTTTCTGCTATTTATTTAAAGTTGACATGGTTTGTGTTTCCTTCTGTCATATGCTGTAATATAATGGTTATATTAAAGATGACCAAAGTTTGTCTGTGTGAATATTATGAGTATGGCCACAACTCTGGCTGTGAGTATGAAAGCTCCAGCCATCTGCTTCTCAAACCTTCTGTTTGCCAAGGCCAGCCACTCAGAAGAAAGTTGGCTTAAAAGTTGTCTTGTTTCTGGCACAGGATGAACTGAAGGGCATCACAGGGAATTGTACAAAGCTTCACTAGTAGAGTCCAAGAATCCAAATACTGAGCTGGAAACAAGCATAACACAATCATTGGCCACTTTATTAGGTATACGGGTTAAACTGCTCGTTAATGTAAATGTTCAGCCAATCCTATGGCACCAATCCAATGCAGAGGTGATCAAGGCGGCCTGCTTAATGTTCAATCTGAGCATCAAATGGGGGAAGAAAGGGGATTTAAGTGACTTTGAATGGTTGTTAGTGCCAGAATAAGCTATTCTGAACATTTCCAAAACTGCTGATCTGCTGGGATTTTCCCATATAACCATCTCTAGGGTTTACAGGGAATGGTCTGAAAAAGAGAAAATATTCAGTTAACACCAGCTATCTGGGCAAAAATGCCCTGCTTATGCCTTATGCTTAAGTTAGAGCAGAATGACCAGTCTTCACTGAGCTGATGGGAGGGCAACAGTAAGTCAAACAACCACGTGTTGTAATCTTGGTATCCAGAAGAGCATCCGTGAGTGTACAACAAGCTGAATGTCGACGCATATGGGCTACAGCAGCAGAAGACCACACTGGGTGTTAGCTAAAAGCAGGAACTTGAAGCTACAACTCACATGGACTCATACCAGAAGAAGATAGGAAAAACATTGATGGATGGCAGGGTCAGATATTTTATGGCTGCTTCCAGCAAGATAACTCGCCATGTCACAAAGTTTAGATCGTCTCAAACTGATTTCTTGAACATGACAGTGAGTTCACTGTACTGAAAAGGCCTCTGCAGTCACCAGAACTCAATCCACCATTAGGATGGGGTGGAACAGGAGAGATTTGTATCATGGATGTGCAGCTGACAATTCTCAAGCAACTGTGTGATTCTATCATGTCAATATGGACCAAAATCTCTGAGCAGTGTTTCCAGTATCTTTCTGAATCTATGCCACAAAGAATGAAGGAAGTTCTGAAGGCAAAAGTGGGTCCAACCAGGTACCAGCATTAATGTGGCCGGTGAGTGCGGGGGCAACCAACTCTGTAGTCTTAAAGTTAGTCTGGGAAGATGCAGAAAATGACAAGGCAGTGTAATGCACTGTTAATGTAGAGGAGATAACCTTTAGATAAACCAGTCGCACCCACCTGTAGAAGTTCTAGTGGAAGTAAATATATGGGTGCAATATTGTGTAAACGTCTTAACAACACACTTACTCTCACAGTTAAATTGAAGAATTAAGGCGATCCATCATTTCCCTCATCCTTTATTCCAGCTCCAGTCATTAATGGAGATATTCTGCTGAGACACAGTCCTGTGTCTACCACCCGTTGTTTTTGGTCCAAAAAGTGAAGCATTATATCACTGTTAGCATCTTTAAATTGTTCACTTGTTTTCATCATTGCATTAGTTCTTTTCCTCACACTTTTTTTTCCCGCCTCTCTACTTGGAAAAAAAAAAAGGTTTTCACATTTTCTCTTTTTTTTTCACAGCCAACCCCCCACACACATACACTTCTATTTATTTGTTCCTATTTTCTCTGGAGCACTTCATCTGTTCAAATCTCCTCAAGTCTCTGCTAATATTTTCTCCGCCCACTCCTATCTCTTCCCTTCTCTCACCTTCCCTTCCACTGCTTGTCCTTTCTATCAGCCTCTATATCTCTCTCACACACACATACTGTTGCTCTCTCTTTCTCTAGAGACACCAGCTTGTTAATGACTTCACTGCGGTTTGTCTTTTAGTCGGAACTGACTGGCTGACTGATTATCTCCCCATCAGCATTTAGCGTCAGCCTCGTCTGAGGGGATCCCTCACCCTTATCGTTCCGCTGTGAAACGCAAACACCTTGTGATGTCACACACGTGTGAATATTAATGATCAGCTGTGCGCCACAGCCCCGCCTTTCTTTATTAGCCCGTCTGAGTCAAGAAGACGTAAGCTCCGTTTGAAATATTGACGCTTTGTGGGAAGCTGTGTGCGAGATTTACAGATCGCTGATGCTTCTGTGCGCTCGTACCTTTGCGGTGAAACTGCAATTAATAGGCTAAGTGATCAGAAAACTGTTAGTGGAAATTTTTTTTAAAAAAGTGTCAGTGCCTGCAAATCCTCTATGATTACTGGTAATGCATGTTAAATGCTAGGAATTTTAACTGAAAGTGAGAGTGCTGAAGGCAGCTCTATCAAGGCCAGATCATGCCCTTGGGCAAAGCGACGGAGTACATTACAGCTTACCCAACAAGCAGGAGAGAAGGCTGATAGAAATACAGTCTAATTGAATGTGAAACTCTGCCCATTAAGTGGGGGGAATCAAATAGTGTGTGCGGGGATGAAGTGCCATTTTAACCTCCGCTAGGCAACAAGGTCAGCTTTTTATAAAAGTAAGTAGCGCCAGTGATGAGTCATACACAAGCTGCACTGAGTGGGAACAGCTTTGAACCCAGCAGCTATTTCAACTCTTTAAGAATATTTTATTTTTCCTAAAAAACACACAGGACAGCTTTAAATGGAACCATTCATTGCCTCTGTATGAATGTATGTGTGTGTGTGTATGTTGCGGTGGTAAGGCATTAGTTCACAGCACTTCTTTTTAGTGTGATAGACAGTCAGTGGAGAGTTAGAGCTTACAGAGCACAGGAGAGCGTCAGCCCCTGGCCTTGACCACCGACAAGTTATAGCTGCTCAGGGTCTCATATAGAAGGCATCCACACACTCACACAAACACACGCATCAAAATACACACCTATTTCTTTCCTCTGCACTTCAACTCCCCTCCCGTCGTGTCTCTCTCTTACCACCCATCATTTATTGGCTAATGTCTCCCCTCTACTCAGCCATCAAAATCTTGCTGCTGTATCTATTTTTTTCTTTTTTTATATCTTCCCTCCTTCTGGGAGAAAATAAGCTGCATCAGCACTTCGGTTACCTTCTATCCTGCAAACACGCACACGTGCACACACACACACACACATTCACAGAGTGCATAGGATTAAAGGATGAATGACCTGAATTAGTCCCTGTCTGTTTATAGCTGTAAACATGCATATATATATTTTAGAGGATACACACAGACAAATATTCAAATGAATAAAAGAGCCCATGTGTGCGCTTGCACGTGTGTGTGTAAGCATGACACCTGTGAAGCCTGAAGAAGGAGTTTCTCAGGCGAGCTCATCCTCACTCATCTCATGGTTGCTGAGGCACCCCCACATGTGACTGTGCCTCTCGCACCCTCCTGTTCTTGCCTTCTTCAGTCTGCTTTTCACCATCCCCTCATCGCAATGTCTCCACTCCTCCTCAGTACAGCCATCGTTCTACACATTTACCCTGCCTACCTCTCTGTCTGTCCATCTCCCCTCCTCTCGCTCCCACGGGTAGTGGTGGGATAATTGGAAGCAGAGGTTCTTCATTGAGATGATGCTGAGGCCAGTCAGGTGGAAAGCCCTCTTAATAGACCTCCGCTCTTTCCATGCATGCACAAACATGCGCTTACGCAAACACTTACACACATACAGCATATACTCTTCTGTTTGGATGCAGCCATGCACGCATACACCTATTCTTCTCCACGGAGGACCTAATTTCTGATATTACTCAGCATTCCATATAATAGAAGCGGCCAATGATTTCCCATAACAGTGCTGTTTTTCTTAACTTTTGTGTTTGTGTGTGTGTGTGTGTGTGTGCGTTTGTGTGTGTCTCTCTCTCTCTCTTCCCGTGTCCCTCACTCTCAATCGTCCTCTCTCCGTCAATTTACCACTCACTTGAGACACCTGTGCTGCAAATCCATTCTTTTGTATCGCTCGGTTGCAATCATATCTCGGATCTTTTCCTTGATAACAGGCAATCCCCCAGCTGTTTCCTTTTTTTTTCACCCCACAATAGCAGCTGCATGCGTCAGATTGCCACAGCCCATATCACACTGCAAAATTTAATCTACCTTCACTTGTGAAGTCAGCTTCTGTGTTCTTCCTGACTGTATCCATTTTGTTTTCCCTCTTAGCTTGGAAACATGATTCAGGGCCATATCTGGCTTATGCAAGGCGATCATGATTTGGCTGCTGCGAGAATTCCTCCTAGTTTGTAGATGACTCCTTTTTCCAGGCCCTCGATGATACCTTCCATCAAACCCCCCCTTTCACCGCAGTGCCCTGCTGAAACAAGATGGCTGCCTTCCAAGTCAATTTGTGGTCAGCGAAGGAGCTATTTGCATGAACACGTGTCCCCTCGTTTAGCTGATATCCCCCTATGACAAACTCACACAGAGGAGTGAAATCACACATTTATTAAAGCCTTCTCCCCCTTTATTTTTGGTCCAATTCATCTTTCCCCGTTCTGGTGTTTTGCAGTTTTCCCACCTCCAATGTAGTACTTAAGGATTAAGTGAAACACCAAGGCCTCTCTTAATGCTAGGAGATAAAAGGGAGGGATGTAATAGATTGTAAGGAATGGGCTACACGGGCAGCGAGAGAGAGCACATGTGGGAGCAGAAAATGAAAATTAAAGTGACGCCTGGGAAGGGAAATTTCAAGGATGAGCTAAAAGTTCGGTGGGCAACACATTCTGTTATTAGAATCTAAAGCACACACATGCACGTACACACACACAGACACACACACACACACACACACACAGAGTCATTACTGTGTGCAGATTAATCAATCTGTGGTAACTGGCCACAAATGAACAATGCACACCTGTTTTTTTTTAATTAGCATGCGTATGTGAGCATCTCTATTGTGTAGGTGGTGAACATTGATTGAATAGCTCAACCTGGGAAAGTGCTGGCGAAAGCTGGCCCTAATAAGACCAGGCTCACTTCTCAAAACTATTTTTCAGCAAGGTCCAATATAGTTAATAGAAGATTGATATTTCTGTCTAGATGCAGGGGGTACCTGTGTGAATTTCAATTTTACACATCCACCCAAAAATTACCTTGGAGCTGGTGAGTTATAGCGTACTGGAAAAAAAAAAAAAAGAGAGAGAGAAACATTTTTAACAGCATTTATTTTCACTTTATTTGTAATATTTACAAAAGCTCAACTTTCCATCTCTCAGCGTTGGGTATGCTGTCAGACAGTGTACACATGATGGACTGAGAACAGAGGGTGCACAAACAGAGCCAGAAAGACCAGCAGCAGACTGGAATGCACGGTTGCGAGTTAAATATAGGAAAACATGCGAGAAACAGCAGCAAGGATTGTTTAAGAGATCAACAAGAATTACCAGCTACAGCTACACATCCCAGGCCGTTCAGAGCAGCGTGTTTGGATTGCAGACGGAGAGAGAAACGGTGGAAAACAGTCACAGGCCAAAATAATTTGCACAGAGCTACAGACGCTTTGGGAGATTTGTGTTATTTTCAAGTGATTCGATATTCACCCCGTGTGGATCTGATGGTAAAATAAATGTCATTTACTTTGACATTTTCTTATCTAATGCTATGACATTTGTATATTTTTTTATTGTAAACGACGGCTTTTTGCTTTGTGTTGGTAAGAAAAAAAATCTCCCTGGAGGTGGTCACCATTTATACTGACTATGATAAGTAATAAGTAATTCATGGCATACCAAAGAAGAACAAATGAAGGCTGGCTCAAAAGGGTTTTGAACTTTATCTACAGATGCAGCATATTTAGGTTGGAAGACAGACTTTTATGCAAACATTAAATAGTACTTTCTACTAAGTACACATATTTGTTTACCTTACCTCACACTTGAAGCAACTGTTTGTTGTGATTTGGCACTGTATAAATAAAATTGAATTGACTTGAATTGAATATCTCTGGTTAAATGAGCTTAGATTTTTTGCAGTTTGCCTTCTGTCCACCAAGGGGCACTAAACCATTCCCCATGCCCCAGCTAACTGTACTGATTATAGCCTCAGTAGTCTTTATTATTACTGAATAAAATATTGAGGTTGGTACTTAAATCTTTAATTGTTGAATATTGGCTACCTGAAGGGTCTCTTCTGGGACAGAAAGCAGTAGATGAGATACGCTCGCTCCCAACAGCATTTTAGGTAGTTGACTACAGAGCTCTGGTTATCTGCTAAAAAAATATAGTATACTGTGAAAACATGGTATACCGCGGAGCTTTTAAGTGGTTAAGTCCGTTTGACCAAAGGAACAGTCACACTCTCCCAGCAAAGCCCCTTAGGGTAAGCAGACAAGCTAGTTACTGTATTTGGCTAATTAGCTACAGCTGGGAACTGACCACATTTTAAATTTAAGCTCAGTGACCGTGTGTGTGTGTGTGTGTGTGTGTGTGTGTGTGTGTGGTTACATTGCTGTGCAAAAGTCTCGAGCCACCACTCATTTCTTTAGATTTTGGAAATTTGAAAATGGTAAATAAGTTCAGACATTTATGAAAATCCCACATATAAGTTTTATGAGTTTTACAAGTCTAACGAGCCTAAAAGTGAATATTTGGTGTGACCATCTTTATTCTTCAACACACCCTGAAGGCAGCTTTCTTGTTGTTGTTGTTGTTTTTTTGTTTTTTTTTAAAGTTCTCTTTGGGAATAGTTCTCCAGGCTTTTTGAAGAACATTCAAAACTATTCTTTGAATGTTTCTGCCTTTTGTTCTGTTCTCTGTCAAGATGATCCCACATTGCTTCAGTAATGTTGAGGTCTGGGCTCAGGGGAGACTGGTAGTGCTCCACTGTCTGTTTTTCTATCCAGGTATGCTTTTACTGCATTTGCAGTGTGTTTGGGATCAATGTCATTCTTAAAAATGAAGTTGTTGTTAATCTGACTCTTTCCAAATAGTATTGCATAGTGGAGCAAAATCTGATGATGCTTGTCTGCTTTCATATTTCCATCAATTCTGATAAGAGCCTCCCCACCACTGGCTGAAGTGCATCCCTGAACCATGACAGAGCATCCACTGTCTTTTAGAGATTTTTCCTGTTTTTTAAGGACATGATTTTCAGAGACTGTGCACTTTGATCTTTTTTGACACTTCTTTTGCTCTTGTCCAGTTTCCACAAATGCCGTCCTACGCCAACCTATGTCAGGTTTTTTTCTCATTGTAAATCTCGTTGGGGGATATTTTCTTAGCACACTTTGGACTGAATGGACATCATTGCAAACTTTGCACATTGCCAGTATTTCAGATACTGCTTATCTACAGGGATTTTCCTGCACACGGTTTACAGAGAATCATCTGGAAAAGAGAAAATATTAGTGAGGGGTGGTTATTGGGGCAAACATGTCTTGTCAATGCCAGAGGTCAGTGAATAATGGTCAGACTTCCTTAAGTTGATGGGAACACAACAGTAACTCAAAGGAACACTTATTGCAGCCAATGTAGGCAGAAGAGCATCTCTGACTGCACAAAACATCAAACCTTGAAGCAGATGGGCTGCAGCAGCAGGAGACCACGCTGGGTACCATCCCTATTAGCTAAGAACAGTAATTTGAGGTTACAATTCACATAGGCTCACCAAAATTGGATCATAGAAGATTGTGACATTGCCTGGTCTGATGAGTCTTGATTTCTACTGCAACATTTGGATGGCAGTTTAAGAAAACAACATGAAAGCCTGGATCCATTCTTCCCTGTATTAATGGTTCAGACTGGTGTTGGTGTAATGGTGTAGCAGATATTTTCTTAGCACACTTTGAGCTTCTTAGTACAAACTGAGCTTTGCTTAAATGCCACAGCCTACCTGAGTATTGTTGCTGACCATGCCCATTTCCTATGTCCACAGTGCACCCATCTTCTGATCAGTGCTTCCAGATAAATAATATGTCATATCACCAAGATCAAGTTCCTTGAGCATGACAATAAGTTCACTGTACTCAAATGGTCTCCACAGTCACGAGGTCTCAATCCACTTTTGGGATATGGAGAAAAAGGAGAATTACATCATGAATGTGCAGCCAACAATGGACCAAAATCTCTGATGAAGATGCCACGAAGGCATAGATGCAACAGGCAGTTCTGAGTTTAGGGGAACCTTACTAAAACTCCCAATGAAACAACAATCACAAGCCTGTCTTTTTTTAACACCTCCCCTCACCAATGCTGGAATTTAAAGTCTGATTAGGCAGGGTTTTTCTGTACGGACAATGTTCTGTTCTGTATCTGTTCTGAAATTGGAAAAAATAACCACCTTGAAATAGAATCTGTCTGTTATTATATAAAACTGTGCTTTTCAGGCTAAATTTACTAAATGTGCATTCCTGTGCCATTGCCACTGCCTTTGGTGTTCTGTCATGGTCCGGGGGTGTGTGTCTATGTGCATCATGTGCACCTGGACCATTTGGCCACAACATCAAATATCATGCATGCATAACTAATACATGTTGCAGTATGGATTATGTGATCTGATCTGCTCTTGGAGTGAGAATATTATGTGGTATTATGCACATTATTCACAACATATGACACTGACAAATCCAAGGCAACCACCAAATTGCAAAAGGGGTTTTATATTGTTTGCGTATGAATTTTGATTATAATAAACATATCATTAACTTATTGTATGTCAGACATAATCTGTATTTTCACACTTGCAGCAATGTACAAAAGTTTCTTTCTAATTTTTTAACCGTTGAATCCTGAGAAGGAAAAGGACAGTTGCCAAGGTTAAAAAGGGCTGATAAAATATATTTATATCTAAAAGTAAAATTAAGCCCTTGTCACATGGTTTCAACAGTGCTGAAATTGACTACACAAGTGGAACAAGCTTTAAAGAGCCCTCAGCACCATTACCAGACACATAGCTAGTTCAGTTCAAACTACTGGCAGGTTATTAGGAATGATTGTTGAATCAATCAGGCAGTATGTTTGCTGTCTGTTTAGCTGTTTGTTTATTCCCACACTGGCTGCTGTCTTTCTAATTTACTATGAATACATGATTGCACTTACTGTGTCTTTGCTGATGGAAAGAAATTAGTTAACTGTCTTGTTGAGGTCTTGGCTTTTTAATAATTTGCGGATGATTCAGAGCCTCGTTATATAAAAAGTGATCCTTGAATGCCTGAGGTAACAGCTGGCTTAATAGAAGCTGGATGGAAGTGGGCTTCATACCTGACCTTGCAACCAACTGTGCTATTGATTGGATCTTATTTTTTTTCTTTCTTTTTGGTCTGCCTGTTAATGTCATTCTGTCCACTTGTTCTCAGGTTAACTGGGTTCCAGCTGCCTCCACCAATTGTGAGTACAGGCTCCAGGCTCACGCTGTGGCTACTTTCTGACTATGCGGTCAGCGGGCAGGGATTCAAAGCTGTCTATGAAGGTAACTCAATTTCCATGTTATTGAATCAGCCACATGAAAAAAAAAAATACCTGCTATTACAACTTCATTTATTTCCTTTCATTATGTGTGGTTTCATTTAAACTCAATTTAAAATTCTTCAAAGTCACTTTGCAGACTTGTTTTTTTTTTCTTTATTCATTTCTATAATGTTGTTCTCATGTGAGTGATTCATGCAACTCGTTTAGAAAATGATGCTATCTTTCAGACACTGTTGGTATTATTGCTATTGAGACAAATCTCTTAAATATCCCAACAAAAGGGCTGAATATGGGTGACTCATTGCCGTACAAAATAAGCAGTGAGTACTGAACTAATTCAATCATCTGGTGGTTTAATTTAAAGCCATTCTATCTGGGTATTGTGGGTTATCATTTCTCCCTTCTCAGGCTAGGACTAGCACCTTTATCATGGTGACGTAGAATATTTTATGATCCATGGCGGGGTGATATTAATGATAGCACGCTTCAGTTCCATGTAGGAGTACCGGTGAGCCTGGGGAGAAGAAAATACAAGCGAGTGACTAATTAGGCTAATTACCTGACATGGGTTTGTCAGCCTTTTTGAGATATTTTGAATGCAGGGATGTGGCTCGTTGCAGCAACATCAAGAGACTCTGACGGCCCAAGACCACACTGCGTAACTATATAAAGGCAAATAAAAGAGAGCAAAGAGTCTCTTTGTTAATTCCACTGGGAGGCAATTGGGGTATTGAGCCTTTCTTTCTCACTAGTTGCAACAAAACTGTCAGTCATGTCTTGCTTCTGACCTTGGATGATTTAACTGTCTCTTCCCGCAAATAAGTTTGCAAAACTACACTGGTGACTAAAGTATTATCGAGACTGCAGATGCTTCATTTTTTATAGTTTGAACAGTTTTACTGCCAGAGCAACTACTTTCTATTTGTATTATAAGCAATCATTTACTCACATACACAAACCGCACTGTTGATGGTGTATGTCAATAATGCTGTGTGAATCCGCTTGTTAGGTGTTGACATAATGACATGCTGATGACATTGTTTCTGGATCTGGTGCATTAAATGATGCTTCAGTCTTTTACATTTGCCCCAGTCTCGGGTCCCCTGTTGTTTCAATAGCTGTGAGTCCAAAAAAAGGTATTCAGAATTGTCATTTTATTGCTCTGCAGTCTTTCATTAGCAGACCTTAAAGCTTTGTACACTGCTTCCCCATGTTTCATGGTGTTCTGGACACTAGTTTTCAGATTCTACGGAAGAGAAGAATCACTGCCTTAATAAGAATTTGTGACTTGAACATAGGATCTGGATTTTTGAATAGAAAATACTTCAAATCATGTGAAAATATTAATTATTAACATTGTGTTGTGGATAATGTCATCTTAGACACACTGGCTACAGTTTTGCCATTTTTTGCTATGCCAATTAGGCACAAATGGGTCAAGTGACTAACACTGATCCTATTGTTACAATCCAAACTTTCGAATCAAGCAGTTATGTGGTTATTATATGTGCCACCTACCAGAACATGGCTGCAGACCAAGCACCCCCATTATGGCAGTGGCACTCCCGAATGGCAGCTGCCTCCCTCGGTAAGATAATATGCCCCACAATTACCCATACGGGGTTGATCCAGTCTCAAAACTCCCTAATCTGATCCACCAAGACTCCAACTGTCAACATCCTGGACTGAAAGGTTTTGTGTCAGTGCCCTAATGCCAGTGCTGCTGTGTTTATATTAGCCTAACAGTATTGCTGCAGTTAACCATGAGGTGGCAGATCATAATAGGTTAACTGGTGTTCACGTCACAAACCCTCTAAAAAATAGCCTGTGTTCTGTCGTTGGGTTCAGAGTTAAAGTAGTGCTGTATAATTTTTTTATTTATTGTTTTATTTTTGCATTTTTCATTGTTTGTTTTTTGTGGGACATATTACAGTAGATGCTACCCGATGTTACCCGTCATTCACGTAAAAGTTTTTTAATGTATGACTGGATGCTATACTTTATAGTGACACTGAGTTGAAGGAATTTAGCCCCTTTTTATCCTTCAGTGGTGCCTCAGTGTTTGTTACTTTTGGGATATGAAGATCCTGGGGTGGCTATGGTACGAGAGAGACTAGCTGATTCCAAACCTGTGGAGCACCAGGGGAAATGAATGCAAATCCATAATTACCTGTCACCCAGCTCACATGACACTGGCAAGACCAATTGTAGTGACCCTTGTCATAGGGGAAAAGAGAGGAGCTCTGCTGAGCTGACATGTGGTGCTGCCCTGCAGGTTAGAATGAATGTTAATTGGAGAGTAAAAAATACAGGAAATAAATCAGAGCACCACTTCATTGGAACTCAGTGGATGGAAGACCACCTGCAGTTGGCCTTTATTATACAGCATATGCACATATGAATATTAGCATGTCTTATCCCTTATTCCACTGATATGAAGCCACAGCCCTTTTTCTCCCTCCTTTATACAGTTCTGTTATAATCTTTTCTGCTCTTCCTTTGATGCATTTTACCAATTTTCCCCCACGGCACACATGGAGTTTTTGGGTTCTCTGCACCAGTGTATATCTACCAGGTCTCCCAGGTAAAAAGACTAGAGGCAATTAATCTCCATAGCTTAGATTGATTTTATTTAGTGACTGATTGAAATTAGCAAGGATGAAAATCAGCAAAATGGTAACAGCAGGTTAGGGAAACGAACAGGAAAACATATTCATTGTTTATCCCACTCTGACCAAAGAAAACACTAAACACAAACTAGACATCTTCCTTCATTAGATTGGGTAGATATGTGTAAAACATTTCATGAAGAGATGAAGAGACTTGACATTTTAATTAAATTTCTCCCAGTTACATTTTGCAATAGATCTTTGCTACTGCTTTTTAATGTTTGGCAACCTCATACCTGGAAGCTTCAAGAGAAATGTAAAGTTTCAAATGACTTTTATGCAATTGAACTACCTGGGAAGCCAAGAAACAGCAGGACGAAGTCACAGACGCTGACACACTGCTTTGTGCTGCTTTGTGCTGCTTTGTTTAAAGTCCAGAAGCCACTGGCAAAGAGGTACTTTTCTGCTTTGATTTGATTAGGTCACAGTTAGAAATCATGCAAAAATAGACAGCAGGGAACAAGAACTGGCAGTGACCAAAGATTATACATAATCAGCGATCACAGCGTCTTGTCTCAGGAATCTGTATCTGGCGTTTGTCAGGTGGAAATTTAAATTATACCTATGTGTAAACTGACATTCATTGTCTTGCCTTTTCAATTTCAGCAATTTCTCACATGAACTCCGCATATGAGATTACCATTTCCTCGTTTTATGTTCTTTGTCTCCATTACTGTTGCCTGTTTAAACAGTTTGTTGCACTCCATTTGAGCCAAATATACATATCAACAAAGAATGCTGCACATGACCAGTCTTTATTCTTTGCACTAACTGCTCAAGTCATCCTCTTTTATTGCAGCAGAATGCGGATGGGCAACCACAAGGCTGTATGCATAATGGATTTCTATATAATCTCGTTTCATTGTCTCATGGAAAGCACTGTTTATAACTATATGTCAAGCTCATTTTTTGTTTAGCTACTGTATTTCATGTACCAAGTTTACATCATAACCAGCCTGTTAAACGGCATGTTACCTGCATGAATCTTTTTTTTTTTTTTTTTTT
>VUQJ01010970.1:39103-51541 GCA_015108635.1 Andinoacara biseriatus
GAGGGAATTTGGCACACTTCTCTTTACAGAAACTCTCTAAATGCTTTAGGTTTCTTGGCAGCTGCTCTTCAACTTGAAAATTCTGCTCCTTCCATAGATTTTCTATAGGAATGAGGTCTGGAGCCTGGCTAGGCCATGCCATGACCATAATGTGCTTCTCCTTTAGCCACTCCTTTGTTGCCTTGGCCGTATGCTTTGGGTCATTGTCATGCTGGAAAACCCATCTACGATCCATGTTCAGTGTTCTGGCTGAGGGAAGGAGCAGAGCAGAGGAAAACTGAGTTATTCTTGGAACTGCCCAAACTGATTGCATGGTGCATATCTCTTCTTTTTTGAGAAGTCTAGCTAAATTGAGGTAAATGTAGGCTTCTTCCGTTTTGGACTGACATGTCTCAAAAAAATCCCTGGTGATCTTGGTTGGTTTGCAAATAACACACCTGCTTTCACAACAGCAGAATGCCTGTCTAATTCTGTCATAGAGACAGTGGGTCAAATATAGTTACCACACAGATCAAGAGCTGCTCCTAAAAACAGCTGCTTCCTTTCTGTATCTTGGATATACTGTGTGTGTGTTCATGTGGTGCTGCTTTTGCTCCAGGGAGAATGTCACAGTGACAAGCAGATAAACTGAGAGCAGGACGGCCAGGAACAAGTGCTTAAGATTAGAATGGGGTTGAAGAGCCTGAACTTAGCTAATATTAAATGGAAGCCTAGCTATTATGGCTGTAATTTTACTGCATGTATTTACTAATTTTCTTGGAAAATATGGGCTGTCTGGCACGTCTGGGTAAGCAGAGCTTCCGCTCTGGCAGATTGTGGCTGTTATTAGTGTCTGGCATGGGAATCGGTTGCCAGCGTGTCTGACCGTTAAATGCTTCTGACACTTAATTAATGGCTGATTGTTGTGCGGCAGTTCTCCGTCATCCTAATGAAGACTGTTTGAGCTCACTCACTCACACACACACACACACACACACACAAACACACTCATTCATACGTCTTTCATGGATACTGGGTTTCACAAACACACACTTGACATCCATACGCCACTTAATTGTTAGACAATTCTCAAGAAATGTTGACAAACTTTGGCAGCCATGGTACCCGTGGTGCATTTGTATTTTAAATCTGCTTTTTGTGTGTACCACAAAAGTGAAAAGAAAAAATAAACTTTAAAAAAAAAATGATGACAGTTATGAGAAAAATTATTCTTTGCGGCTCCATTTCTCTTCATCTGAAACTCCCTGTAGGGGCGGCTAAATGTTTTCTGACTTCTTAGCAATCTAAATTATTTGTACACTTGTCAGAGGAGTGAGTGAAGCTGCATACAAGCTTCTTAGACTTAGCTCAAGTGTAATGATGCATTATATTGTTCCTAATTCAAAATGACTGGTTTGGTGGGGTTTAGAGGAGAATGTATTTGTTGAAATCATTCCAGCCGCCTCTCCATGCTTCACATTATGTTAATATTTGATACTGAATCCCACATCTGAGCCTTTCTGGAATTATTTTTCAGATTTTCTTTATTCCTTCTCTCTTTTTATAGACCCGACATGAGCTAAAAGAGCTTTTGACAGTTCCCATTGCCCCGCAAGTCATTGCCAGGCATGTCTGCTCTGCACAGCATTGCAAGACACACTCATTTTTTTTTTTTTAAGTCTCTACCCTCATTCTTTCTTGCCCTCTATTTGTTTTCTGGGTGAATGGGCGGCAAGACAGGGTCTAGTCTGCAGTCAGGACAAGTTGTTGTTTTGCTCTCCAGATAAAGGGTGGAAAACAACACTCCACACCATGGGCATACACAGACACAAACACACGTCTGCACACAGAAGCTTCACAGGCACACACGTTCACACAAGTGGACACGCATAAACGTAGCGCTCACTGCGCACTAGAGCATGTACAGAAAGGTCATCTTTCCTGTGAACCGATCTCAGGGAGTGTTTCAGGGAGTGTGCAGGTTCACCTATGAAGATTTCTGTTGGTGCCTTTGTGGGCAACTAAATATATATTTCGTACAGGTATGAATCCACATACAAAAGTAAACTAACTGAACTAGATCCCTTCAGAAAAATGGAAAGTCTGGCCACCTGCCTTTTGCCAGTTGAAAAGGTATATATATATATATGTGTCTATACATATAAAAATTCCTCACTTGCCCTCTGGGCGGTCTTTGTCCTCCAAGCTTGGTCCTCAGTCAGAGGCCTGGGAGCTTGAGGGTCTCGCGCAGCATCTTAGATGTCTGTTGGACTGCGCTCTTCTAGACAGAGATCTCAGATGTCATTCGTGGACTCTGCTGGAGGGACTCTCCCAGTTTGGGGGTCACTGCCCCGAGTGTTCCAATTTCCACAGGGACCACTGTTACCTTCACCTTCCATATCCTCCATAGCTCTTCTGTCCGACCTTGGTATTTCTCGATGGTGCCTGAAGAGCTGGACGAGGGGCCAGGGACAGGAAGATCTGGTCATCTCTGCTCAGACTGCTGTCCCTGTGATCCTGTGTGGTAGAAAAGAGATTGCTGAATGGATAAATAAATAAAAGTTTGCTAGTAATGTGTCATGGAAAAAGCACAGTTAAAACCGCTTTCTTTTTAGTCAGTGCTTGCACTACTTAAAAAAAGGCTGGAAACTGAAGCTGGCAGTGTGTCACTGTGTGCGATGCATATTTAATCACAGTTTAAGTAAATGTGGGCATAAACATACAGGTTTTCCCTAGCCCATACAATATAAATGAATCATAAACGGGTTACATTCTGCTTTATTGTGTATGTTCTCATTTTTATTTTAAATTGCACAATGGCCAAGATCTTTGGTGGTTTCCAGTGGCTTGTACTTAAAATCTAAAGAACACTCTATGTGCTGTTTACCTCTGAAGTGTGCTTAAAACATTGTGTGACATGAATTCCGCAGATCACTCATGGTCTCTTATTTATTTATTTTGTTACTGCATAATTGCACGCTCACTTTTTATTGGCTTCCCTCTATTATTTGCAGTACTAAAGCAACCTAACTGCTGTGTTCTTTCCCTGTGTGTTGGTAAGGAATGCATATGACTTTGTAAAGAACTGAACATATGTTGGTGAAAGGAAGTCAGTCCCAGCGGGAGGGTGACTGAGGTGTGAGCACTGAAACAATGGCAGAGAGTGACAGACAGCGAGGTGAATACCAAGCCAATGGGTAGGCTGCGCTGCCAGTATTGTTTATCTGTTTGCATATGTGATGGCATGCAGTTGTCTGCATTTCTATACTTCTCCTACATGCAGAGCTTTTGCTGTACAGTCAGAAGGGGTGAACACTGAGGTGTTTCTCCCCATGCTTTTCTTCATTTCTGGCTTCTGTGAAAGGCTGCCTCTGTGCTGTTTCCACACTGACAGGGTGCACACTGACAGGCCGTACCCTAACTGCATCTTAACAAATGGGGAGGGAAATGGTGAGAAAGCAAAGAATGAGGCATGGAAAAAAGACTGAGAAGCTGATTTCTTAGTAGAATATGGAGAAAGAGAAGAGGAACATAGAACAGCGAAGTGGAAGACGTAATACAGTGAAAGAAGTGTGAGCTCTAAAAAGACAAAGATGACGCAGAGCTCTGAGGTAATGGATGAAGCTATGCACCCTGATGGAAACGTATCATCACGAAAAGCAGGTCAGAGGAAAAGAAAAAAACACCACCCGGCACATTTGCTGCACTGTTACTCATGCACACTGCACAACCATCTCCACAGACATGCATTTTTTAGTCAGTGAGCTCATCTCCCCAAAAAGTACTAGGGACCTGAACTTCTTTCACTTCTCCTCTGACATAGCACTTTGAGCTTGACCGCATAAAATGTCACCCAAAACACTTCATCCCTGAAACCCCCATTGTGTGTGACTTCTCCAAAAGGTTGCTATCGTTGTTATTCCAATGTTTATATGTGGTAGTCTGGCACACTAATTCTGCTACTTTATGAAAGTGTGTAATTAAGCGCCTCAGTTGGCCTCTTGTAAATGTCATCTGCTCAGGCCTCTGGATTGTAGACTTTGATGTAATTAATTCCAGCCTGAGATAACCCCCATCAACCAGCTTGCTCTAAGTAGGGGTGATAGTTCACCTTTTGAAACGTGCCCCCTTTTCAGTGAGGGGTTATAAGAAAAATGCACATATGAAGTTCATTAATAGTGTTTTAGAGTTTTTAACGCTTTGTGGTAGAGTAAATATTATTCATTTTTAAAAGTTTGAATTTAGGTGGTTCATGACTGATTTTGACTCTTCTGACCAAAACATCCATCCATCCATCCATCCATCCATCCATCCATCCATCCATATATACATTTTCTGCCGCTTATCTGGGGCCGGGTTTCGTGGGCAGCAGCTAAGCAGAGAAACCCAGATCTCCCTCACCCCAGCTACCTCCTCCAGCTTATCTGAGGGAACACTGAGGCGTTCCCAGGCAAGTCGAGAGATATAATCTCTCCAGCGGATCCTGGGTCTGCCCCAGGGCCTCTTCACGGTAGAAAATGCCCAGAACACCTCAGCCAAGAGGCACCCAGGAGGCATCCTAGTCAGATGCCCAAACCATCTCAACTGGCTCCTTTCAATGTGGAGGAGAAGCAGCTCTACTCGTAAGCCCCTCCTGAATGACTTCACCCTATCTCTAAGGGAGAGGCCAGCCACCCTTTGGAGCAAGCTCATTTTTGCCGCTCCCTCAGAATGCTGTCGAAGGTCTGCCAGAGGATTGATGCCTCTGCCAGGCATTCCAAGCGCACCCTCATGATATGATTAGGTTTGTCAGGTCTGTCCAGCATCCTCCCCCACCGCCACCAGATCCAACTATATATATATATATATATGGAAAAATGTTACTTTGGTAACCTGCTTGTTTAGTTATGTGATGCCAATAATAAATTACAGAAAAAAACCCTTAAAAGGTCATCAAGAAAGTGTGTACCTTTACAGGCAGGGCATACATGTGAATTTCAAGTCACATATATAGTGTCCGCAACCCACAGACTAATCACTTTTACATTCTACTGATTATGTTAGCTGAAATGGCAGCTGCTATTGGCTGGTTTTATCTGCTTTCATTACCATTACACTGTGACTTACCAACTCATTAGAACTTTGTCATCTTATAAATGTCTGGGGTTTTACTCTTCTGTCTCTTTTTATATTTCCATCCTCCCTCTTGCTCTAACAGTAATGTTTATCCTTCTCTCCCAGCCTCTATCTCTTATCAGGATTAGCCTCGTTTGCTTGTTAGCGTGCTAGCTCTTTTTCTCCCCTGTTCCCACGTTTGTCTCCGCATACAATCCTTGTTTTGTGTGGATTAGCTCCCGCATTGTCCTCAGATTTGGGTGTCATTGTTTCTGAGATGGGATGAGGTGGAGACGTGCTTCTGAATGTGAGTACGTGTGCGTGCATGTGCAGTGTGTTCAAGTATGTACCCGCATTAGAGACTGAGGTGATGAATCTCTTTTTATACTTGGATGCAAGCAGCACAAAGAAGAAAGCTTTGTAGTGGCTGATGGAAAGCTCTGTGACTTATGCGCTCTTTTCTTGTGTATCTAATTGGCACATGTCTTTTTGACTGCCAACTGACGATGTAGGAGTATGTGCTAGGTGTAAGCAGTATGGTCCCAAAATCTTAGGACTTGGAATGCATTAGTTCCCATTTATGATTAGGTAACTGAAAGGGCAGACTTGCAGAAAAGAAGCCCTTGAAATATAAAAATGTGAAGGTGGGATTGTCATTTTTTTCATGCCATGTTCACTTGCCAAAGACAAATGGAGTAAAAAAGAAAGAAAGACAGAAAAAAAAAGAAGTATCCGTATTGATCGCATAGCAGGGGTTCTGTCTTAGCATTATGTGACAGAGACACTCAGCAGGTGGGAGGAGAGGAAGGTTTGCAGACACACTGTGACTATCGAGATGCTCAAGAAAATCTAGGCAATACCTTAGCAGACGTTTTATCTATTGTTTTTAATAGTACAGTGTTTATCGCCTTGTTAACGGTCTTCTGTCACAGTTTAGTGTGTAAATTAGTGTGACAGGTTATTGATCCAGAAAAATGTTGAGCTGTTAGAGTTGAAAAGAAATTCAGAAAGATTATATATAATCAAACTTATCACTTTTGTCAAGTATCCTCCCAGTTGCATTTTCCCAGCTAGTTTGATTGGAATTAAACTTTTAACAGTAAAGTGTATTTACTGAAGACTCCAGTGAGGGCCACTCGAATGAACCCAAATTTATCATTAAGCGGCTGTGGTATCTAATAAATCATTAGGATTGCCTTGCACGCATGTTAACGTCTGTGATGAAATACCCGGCGATGGCTGTGAACAGTAACTGGTGCATTCTCTCTCATTGCTTTAATTGATATCAACCAAGCGGTTCCTTCTTGGCTGCTGCGTTTAATCATTTCTCCGTTTACTAGGTGGTTCTAATGCACAACCATTCATCAGGCGGGATTTATTGATCATCCATTGCCAATTCTCTCTGGTCATCCCTTTCAGACTTTATCGACAGTTGAGTATTTCACCTAAATGTCAAAAGGTCATACTTAAGATCAAGTATATTTGTTGTGGGAAGTTGTTAGTGTAGTCAAAGCTTTGTTGACAGAGTCTTGGTATGGATTTTTTGATTGAATTTTTTTATATATATTTGCCAGTATGTGAATTTAATTGAAAAGCACTGGCTGATAATATACACATACTGACTATTGGAATGCATGGTTACTGATTAGCTATAGGATTGCTGATTGTTCTGTATTGGATTGTTAATAATGCTGTCTATACTGTGATAAATCGCAGTGCTGAATCTTTATAAATTGCACACAGAGACGCATAAAGCAGGAAACAATATGGACAAACATTTAGATGCACAGAAGCGTGCAGAGACATAATATTATTCCCCCCATACACAATCACCTGGGTCAGCTGTGTTTGTTCTAGCTCTTCTTCTTCACTTACAGAGAATCACTGTTTGCCATACTCAGTTGCATTCTATTGTGTTGACACCGACAGCGGTGAAACAGCCCAGGCCATTTCATGATGATTTATTTGGGGGTGGGTGGTGGGGAGACAAACGGGAGGTATCATGAAGAAATAAATCTTTTTTTTTGCAGACTACTTGGAGGCAGACAAATATCTTCAGAAGCTACATAGGAACCAGGCTTTTAGCTGATTCGTGTTTATCCTTGTGTTGATTTGTGTTCCTCTTTGAGTGTGTCACACTGTCTGTCTCTGTGTGCGCCTGACAAGCTCTTGCCTGAGCTCACAGTGCAAATGTGCCATCACTGAAGCATAAAGTGAAGCCACACCTGTTTGTTTTGTGATTGTCTCTTACCCATCATTTGGCATTGCTGCGTTCTCTGTTTGGGGCCTTAATTCACAGTTGCTATTCACTGGTGTAATGAGGCAAAGACTAGGAGCAAAGAAGGCAGCGTGGGTATTTTTAGCCTTTTTAGAGTGGGTGGGATGTAAAATTGTCATCTTTTGTGTGAGTTAAAAGTAGAGGTGTAGATGTTTACACACTTTGATGGAGTACACATTTTAGATGACAAACCTTCTTTCACTCTGGTGTTACCAGAGGCTGTTAAAAGGTGGGAAAAAACATAATTCTTATAAAAGAGGCCAAAATAGTAGAACTGAAGAGGATATATTTCTCTTAAAGCTGAACAGGGTATTTATGTCTTCAAATTGGTCTCACGGTCGAATGGTAAAAAGCATGAAACATAGGAACTAATTGATTGACAATGCAAAACTATAAGTTGTGCACCCACAGCAGCCACTTGTTGGCAATATGTCAGTATGAAGGAGAGCCTGACCGATATATAGGAATTTTAAAACTGATATTGAAGGGTGTTTTTCCCGCCTCTACATTACCTTTTTAATTGTCATGTAATGGTATAAATGACACCAACAGGTTGGCAAATAGCTAATATAATAATAATAATAATAATAATATATAATAATAATATATATAGCACTAAATCCCAACAGCTGTCGCCTCAAGGCGCTTCATATTGTAAGGTAAAGACCCAATAATAATAGAAATAATAATCAGGCTCCTGTGTGAAATATATAAGTGATAGTTGAAGCATCTCATGACACCAAGGGGCCACACTAATCTCATGCATAGAAAAAAGTAGCCCCCCATCAAAATTCTGGCTTTGCATATGCAGGATAGTGTAGTTTTTGATCAATGTTCTTTGAGTGAGATGATTTATTTATGGGTTTTACTTGGATCGCCTCTAAAAACCACATGATTTAGTGCCATTCTTTAAATATTTCCAGAATGGCATGCATATGGCTTTTCAGCTCTGTTGATTTTTGTTAGATATTAGTGGGCTTGAAAAATATATTTGATCATAATGCTTCCTACCACTTTTATTCATGTCTGCAAAAAAAAGCCATCCCTAGCTGACATAAATTGAACGATAACAAAGAATGAAGGTAACGTCTACTATCCAAAGACACCTCCCTTCCGGACTTCCATCCATACAGTAGGTTTGGACTCCAAAGACGGGATTGGCTTGGGGAATATGGAGGGGGATTTGGAATAAATGCGAAAGCAGAAATACCAGAAAAGATATTTAACTTGAAATCACCCAGATACTTTTAGAGCAGGAGGTGTTACACCCCCCACCCCCACTCCCACAAAACAAACAATAAAAACCAGCAATATATAGTATGTAAATACGATTCGTAAAAAAAAAAAAAATGCTATGCAGTGTGGAAAATATTGGGATGGGAAAAGACAAGAGGTTAAATGGAGGATAGTAACGTGTTATGATAGCTTTTCATATTGTCATAATAGTGAGTCAGAATTGAAGAAAACTAATGCAGCAGAACACTAGACATGTAACAGAACCCAGCAATTTAATGGATTTTATAATTACACAACTCCTCCCATTTAACTACAGTTCAATACTTGGTTGAAAGTAGCGTATTATAGCCTTGCAATAGATCTAAATGTGGTTTGCTTGATTAAGATTACAGGACCAGTAATAATATGAAGCTATTTTATATATGCAACAGATGCTTTAAATGGAATCAGTGACACCTCTTCTAATGGAGGTAGAACAATTTATTTGTTCAAATTAGGCATCTTCTCAGAAAGTATTACCATTGATACGTTGTTTCTCAGGGCTTTTTTTGTATGTTGTTAATTTCGTTTAACAAAGGTAACCCCAGCCTTTCCCGGTAAAAATGCATTGTCATGCATTAGCAGTGGCCATGCAGGCAGATCGAGCACTTGTTATCTTGAAAATTGTGACCGTGAGAAAAAAGGGCAACAGGGTGAGCTAACTGGTGAAGCAGAGCGTAAAGAAAGAGGACAGCTCTCTGCGTTAGAGTGCACAATACCCTGCTCTGCAACACTTAGATACTTCAGTTGACCTATTGTGCATGAAAGCCTTTATCAGAATACCAGACATTTTTTTTTAAAACATGGTGTGCATTATTATTACTTACAGTACCAGTCAAATTTTGGACACACTCACCGTCAGTGTCCAAACATTTGACTAATAATTTACTAAAATCAAGATTTTAGTTAATTATTTTAATTCTGTGGCCTCTGCAGGCTGGTAACTAATTGTAACTATTTAGTCTAAAACCTCAATTAAGTTAAAACTTTGAAGCATTATTTTTGAAGAAGTTTACTTTAGGGGACAAAAAAAGGCAAACAAAAAAAAGAAAACAGCCTTTGGTTCTAGAGTCTACTATGGTGGTCATGGTTATCTGGCATTTGCAACATCACTTGCATATTTCCATTTTTTGAAGGTTGCTTGTATTCGCCACAGAGCTCTAATCAATAATGCTTTGTTTATAAAGAACCAAGCTGTGAAATTGATGTTAGACACCACTGCCTGTGTTGCTCGTCTCAATCAGAGCACTCACCTGTGCACCTCAGGTTTAGCATTTTGAAATTACACTAAAGTTGGAATCAATACAAATTTGCACCAAATGGCACATAATTTGGGAAAAGTGGTAATGAACGTATACAACCATCAATTCTGGGAGACTTTTCAGTCAATTTGCACTTTTGACTCCGACACATCTGTCATTTTAACTGCCAATGTTCCCATTGTAGAATGTCTTTACTCTTAAGCATCTATAAAAAAAAAAAGCAACCATGTCAAGTTAAGATTGTCTTTTGGATAATAATAATAATAACAATCATATATGTGGATGAAAAATGTGTCTACATTATCTTGTGCACAAACATATAAGCATTGTGAGTGGGAATGGGAATAGGAAATTATCATCATTAAAAAAAAAAATCATCATTATTATCAATATTGATTTGCCTTTCATGTCAAGATCAGTGGTTCTGGATCAAAGATTTTTTGCGCGTTTAGACATGTGATGAGACTGGGATCCTCTCCTGTTTTACCGCAGCAGGCATAAGGGAAACAGGGAAAGGTGAGATTCAAAGGAAAAGCCAATCTTAAATAAAGGTATTGATTAAACTTGCCAAAGTACCTTTGCTTCATCAATCCACCCCTGCTCGACTCACTGCACAAGCCAGATAACTAAACTCATGAAAACCTAAAGTGAACTGAAGAAGACATGGTTAATGAGCTGTGGGCCTGAACTGACATCTGACCTGTTCCCCTGATAAGAAGATGGATGCCTCTATATAATTATTGGTAGGATGTGTATCGTTCTCATGCTGTATTTAAGTCTATCTAGAGTAGACCATGTGAAATGAAAGTCCAGTGGCATGTATTAATGAGCATACAGTCATGAGGATTTCAAGTTGGAGGCTTTTCATTCCCACCACTGCATTCTAAGAAAAGAGATGCATTTGTTTTCCTATGTTCCCCCCAAACCTACACGTTTATGCATCAACACTTCCCCTCGCAATGTCCTCTCTGGTGGGCCCTTACTGTTTCCAAGGCAACCTGCAGAGTGGGGGGAAGAGGATTGGCTCAGGGAATGGCAAAACAAGACAAAATTCAGGAAAACAAGATATGAGGCTCTAAGTATTCTAGTTTTTGCCCCATCTGCAGGACCTCTAAGGGTCCACCTGTCTGTCAAGCTTGGCCATAGAACAGGATGTGTTGACACCTACTGCCTGGGTTGCCATGAAATTTAGAGTGAATACAAATTTTCCAAAAGGAGATGAATATTAATGTGTTTGGGCTGTTGCGACGTTTCAGTGAGTGTTTCTAGTGATATGCTGAGGAGAAACTGTTTATTTTGTAATAATAAATGAAAATGTTCCCCCTCAAATAGAAACCTCTGAGTTGTGTAATATTTAAAAACATGGCGCAGACTAAATATTATCTCCAAATATAGACTCTGCTATGAGGAATGGTTTGTTTGTATTGCAATTTACTCTGAGGGATGGATATTTCACGCAAAAAATACTATTCCGTAGTCAATAGGACCTATTCATTTATTCTTTCAAGGCTGTTGCAGACTGTGGCGTGCTAGCTTTACCTGTCAGTTTGCTCTGGCCCTCATTTTTGTTTTTTTATGGCGTGGTCTTTTGCTTAACATGTTTTCCGGTTTGTATAGGAAATATCAAACCTTCCCACACCAAGTTACCAGTCCAACACCTTGTAGTCAGTAGCATGTTCTTCCATTTTTTTTTTTTTTTAGAGAAGCAGATGTGGATAAACAATGTCTTTATGCAATACCACCACTTTCTGGTGGAAAGACTGCATTGAATCTATTAAAACAAGGGAAAACATATTTAGACAAGAAAAAGCAGCATAAACTTTTCTCCTCTTTATATGAGTTGGAAAATAATGACCATCTCCTGCTCGCTTGACGCTACACAACTTCTGCACAGTGTGAGTACGTCCAAACTTTTGACTGGTATTGCATAACTTCAACAACGGATCAAAACGTAACTTCCTAACAAGCAGCTAATTGCCATCAGTTAGTTTGTTCTCGTGATATTTATTCATGTTCAAATGTATACACCCACACACTTATGCAGTTAGCATGTTATCACATAGCTAGCAACTAGCAGACTTAATTGGCATAACTCAATAATGAGAGCGAAATCCATCCAAGCCATGGATGCAACAAGAAAGAGCCGTTACGGATGGTGTCATTCGTGGGGGCACACATCAGTAACCCTGATATAGCACAGAATTATGCTTCAGTATTTCAAAATACTGCAATAAAAACGCTCCAAAAAATGCTCCGATAAAATATAATTTGTTTCTCCGTGCCGTAGATTTAGGCATCTCACAGAATATACATAACCCAGCAAAAGAAGAAGCCAATGGAAGTAAATCACCCATAAAAGACAGCAGTCCTTTATTTGGTGAACATAAACATTATTTAATTTTGTAAGCGCCTTTGTTGGGATGTGCCATGGCTTGGAATATTTGTTGTTTAAATTTCCTGAAGTAACAAGAAGTGTGAAACAATTCTTTAGGTTTCATTTTTTAAATACACAAAATGCAAAATAATGAAACGGGTACATAGCTTCTTGGT
>VUQJ01010970.1:81324-96540 GCA_015108635.1 Andinoacara biseriatus
AGGGATAAAGAAGAGGTGTGTGTGTGTGTGTGTGTGTGTGTGTGTGTGTGTGTGTGTGTGTGTGTGTGTGTGTGTGTATGCATTTAGTTTGTGTTGGTTGTTTTGTCCACCACTGATTGTCAGCAAAACTGTTAATCCAGTCAATGAGTAATACCACTAAGATCTGTGAAGCTATTTAACGATAACTTGTTTTAATGTTCATTATATTCACAGGGAATGGACACGTATAATCTAGGTCTGTCTTTGTGGATTGTATTGGAAAGGGAGCGAGCTGTAGATTGTGATTAACAAGATGGTGTTAACTTCCCAGCAGCCACGTTGGCTCAGAAAAGGATACAGGGACAGATTCAGACTGACACTGTGTGCCCAGACACTGTAGGAAGGGTCACAGCTTGCATGACACAGCCTGATGCTTATGTCTCTGCAGGCTGACCTGCCAGACTGTATCTCGGGCAGGGGCACTTCTGTTTACCTTTGACTGGTCTCACCGATGCTCACGCCATGCAGAGCACAGATGATACTCAGACATCCCACGAAGAGCTGTAATTGTTATCAGTTATATATGTTTAAAATGCAGTTTGATGCTGGCATCAGCCTTGAAAAAACGCAGCACACCAAAGCCGTCTTTATGGTTAGAAAACTGAAATGTGAAAAGAACCGAGTGAGCGTAGTTTCTTTGAAACATTTCACTAATAATGGTAAGAGCTTCAGTATTCTTCACAGGGAAATTTCACGAGGTGTTTAGCCAATGTAATTCATCTGAAGCAGATGAAGGGATTTAAACCGGCTTCTTTGTGTACAGGAGTGAGTTGAAACTTTACAATAAGACTGCAACTGGACATTACCTGAACTTTGCTCTCTCATTAGTGAAAGGGAAAGTTAGATTTTTACAGACTCACTGGCATTTTTATTAGGTACATCTTACAGAGTAGCCTCCCCTTTGGCTTCAGAACAGTTTGGATTCTTCAGGCATAGATTCAACAAGGTGCTGGAAACATTCCTCAGAGATTTTGGTCCATATTGATTGTGATAGCATCACACAGTTACTGCAGATTTGTCAGCTGTATATCCTTCATGTGAATCTCTTGCTCCACCACATCCCAAAGTATTCTATTGAAGTTCTGGTGTGGAGGCCATTTGAGTACAATGGACTCATTGTTATGTTCAAGAAATCAGTTTGAGATGATTTGAGGTTTGTGACATCCTACTGGAAGCAGCCATCAGAAGATGGATACACTGTGGTCATAAAGGGTTGGACATGGTCAGCAGCAATAATCAGTGGTGTTTAAATGATTCTCAGTTGGTACTAAGCGGGCCTAAATGTGCCAAGAAAATATTTCCCACACCACTGTATCACCACCAACAACCTTCATTCTGATCCTACCGTCCAAATGTTGCAACAGCAATCGAGACTCATCACACCAGGCAACATTTTTTTAGTCTTCTGTTGTCCAATTTTGGTGAGCCTTCAATTTGTTGCCTCAGTTTCCTGTTGGTAGCTGACTGGAGGGCCACCTGGTGTGGTCTTCTGCTGCTATAGCCCATTTGCTTTAAGGTTCAGCATGCTCAAATACCTTGGTTATAACGAGTGGTTATTTGAGTTACTGTTGCCTTTCTGTCAGTCTGGTCATGTTCCTCTGACCTCTGATCAACATCAACAAGACATTTTCACCCAGAGAGCTGCCGCTCACTTTTTTCAAACCATTCTCTGTAAATCCTAGAGATGGTTGTGTGTGAAAATCCCAGTAGATCAGCAGTTTGTGAAATACTCAGACCAGCCAACAACCACACCACATTCAAAGCCACTTGAATCACCTTTCTTCTTAATTCTAATGCTCAGTTTGAACTTCAGCAGGTCACCTTGACTATTTCTGCAAGTTTGAAGTTGCATCCATGAGACTGGCTGATAGGATATTTGCAGTGACAAACAGATGAACAGGTGTAACTTATAAATTGGCTGGTGAGCGCACATAGCCATTGTTGGTGTATGTTGAGTGGGGTGTCATTGTTTTCCTGTTGGACTTGAGCTCACAGACAGTTGAAGCCTTTGATCACGTGGACAAATATTAATAACTGTTGATGTTTTATGCCCTTAAATCTGATTCACTTTCCAGGATATTTGTTAGCATTTAAATGTTCAGAAACTGGAGATGAGCTGCCAGCATGTTTCAACCCAGACACTCTTGCATTCCCATTTCATTCACAATTTCCTTTTGATTTCTGCCATATTTCAGATCCTTCATTCTTTTTTTGTTTTGCCATATTTCTTTTCCCCTTTCAGTTGATTTATGGATCAAACATCCGTGGAAACCAGGAATGTTTGTGCCGTCAGCATGGGGAAAAAGAGATTGCACTTAATGTGAGGACTGGCTATGCATGAATGTGAAATGGCTACGAGCCACAGTGTTCTTACGGATCAGAAAGGTAGCTTTGTTGAGTGTATTTAAAATTGTTTCATATGCTGATCGTGCTAAATCCATAATAATAAATCTACTGTTTTCATAACATGTAACTTGTGTTATTTTATGTTCTTGACAAGAATGTTTGTTTGTCTCCAGCTGTAAATTTAAGTCTCTAGTTCTCAATGAGACACTAACTGGACTTACTTGAAAATTAATATTGAATATTTATATGTATATATTAATACATTTATTCACCAGATGCTTTGTATTGTATGTGACTATACTGATAAATTGTCTTTCAAAAATGTTTTTCTCAGGTGAGATCTTTAAATTCCCCAAGCAGCAGTCTGTGCAGTGTTATAAAGTCACTGGGCAGTGAGTTTGGAAATGAACACATTTTCATTTAAATAAAGGGTGATGATGGGAAAAGGAACAGAGCATCAGTTTATGTGTCACCTGAACCCATTTCCATTTGAATGCTTCAGTGCTTTGAGACGTCCATCACATCAGCCATTTGCTCGACTCAAAGCATTTCATATTGTAGCCACTGTCTCTGTGCCATACCCAAACACACACACAGTGGTTTTGACTTACCAACAATGTTAACTGTTTTGCCTTCATCAGTGGCAGCAACAGGAAATGTAGCAAAGTGTTTAATTTTTTTTATCAACATGTGCAGTGTTGTTGAATTTTGTTAAGTGACCTTAATTTGCTGCCACTTGTTCAGGTAAATAATGATGTGGTGTTTTTTTCCCCCCTCTTATAGCTTCTTTAGTCTCCCATCTGCGTGCTCCCTAACATCAGGAAGGAATTTGAATTAGAAGACTTTCTACTGCATCTAAAGATCAGACTAACAACTCAAGTTTATTATTTTTACAGTGTTAAAATAAAAGTTATACTGAACTTTCACCTAAAGTGAGTCATCCTGAAAGTCTTCCACATCTACTTAACATTGTCCTTTAAGTTAGTTTGTTTTTAAACATCACTCTGTAGCACAGTCTCTGCATGGCTCCTAAACTTAATTCCTGCAAGTATTAAAATATCTCCAATGCCAAAATCTCAGTTTTGTGCTAAATGTGCTACTTTCATCTGTCATGTTATGCTTGTGGTTTCTGATTGACAATTTACACTGTGAAATATATAGTATAAACTGACATGATATATTGTTAAAGGTTGTACTGATTGTGAATCATTATGATTTAGAAGCACTTTAAATCAGTCATAGTAAATATACCTTTATTCATGTCTATAATTATAAATGGTACCTTGTACTAACTTGTCAGCCCATTGTTGTGTTGGAAATATATATATATATACTGAGAGAAATATTTCATACTTTAAACTGTATATAAATTCAGGATTAAATTTCTTTATTTCAGATCTATATACTGGGTCTGTGTGGACCTGCTTGGCAGATTTTTAAATCCTAATCTAATAAAGAGTTACTTTATTGGAAAAATGAACGTGTTCTCTCCATATTCACTTTTAAACAGAGGAGACCAAAAAAGTGGTAGAAAACTCAGGTTCCTTCCAGATTCTTCTAGGAACCTCCCAGTCGCCCTCAGTTTTAAAAAATAAAATTAAAAACTAAAGCCACAATTGTGTTCTAACACCTGGGCCATGAAAACACTTAAAAACACATTTTTTTAAGGCAGGTTCTCAGTTTTCTACAAATTTTTTTTGCTGTTTTCTGTTATATAGATTTTATTTTAAAGTGTACACCTTTACTTGACATCTGTTTTACTCACCACTAAAGACATTGAAATACAACTTCCTTGTTTGATATAATGTGTTTCATTATTTACTTATTAATCACTTAAAGTAATTTAAAAGAATATAATTTTTCTATATACCATAAGAAACAACTTTAGGACGCTATTTTGGGTCGTGTCCCGCCGTCTGACGTGCGATTGGTCTTTCAGTATGTATAGGGCGGGACGTATTTGTGAATGCCAGATTATGTATCCAATTAAAATGTAGATCTGAAAACGTCAGCTATTGTTAGCCAATCAATGATCGGCATGGTTGGTCATGGGCTTGGTTTTATGCCTGCTTTAACGCTTTAACTGTCCTTTTCCCCATCGCCTTACGCCAAGGGTAGGGGGGTGTGCATAGGCAGAAATTAACCTATGCTTAAAACTTTATTTACTGAAAGTTCATACTTACACTTTTTTGTGTTTTACTTTGCCATTCACCCGCTTATTCAAAGCGCGTGGATTTTTTTCTTTTTAACATTGAAGCAACATAACTAAGGTAAGTAAACTCATTTTCCTTATAATATTTTTATTTAATGATATTCATGGATCTAAACTATTAAACGTGATGATGTGTTGCCATCAGTCAGCAACTAAAATAATTAATAAATCGCTACCAACCTTAGAAATTGATTTTAGCTAGCGTTAGCATTGGCTGCTAACCAGCGTCGTCAGGAAAGATTAGTTTGTCATTTTAAGTTCACTCTAATAAAGTGTAACGTTTATCTGACAGTACTTGCAGACTTGTATTGGAGTTTCACCCTCAGTTTTACCTTTTAAACTGTGATATCTCGCTCTGGTCTGCTGTTTAGTGTTGTGGGTTAGCTCTCCGTCAGTGTGTATGGCAGAGACATGTCCCGACATGACACCGGTCCTCCCCTGACAGACACAGGGCCTGCTGCACTGATGCACATAAATATACTGTGTACTGACAAAATATCACTACAACTGTGGGGCTCGTGTTTTACAAGTTTTTAGTTTGATTACAAACTGATAAACTTTATTGAGTACGTCACTGTTCTGTTTTTGTATACAGGCTTTGCTCTTGTCCAGTCCAGTTTAGTCCAGTTCAGTGGCAGGCGTGTGTTAGCGGAAAACAAATATTCTTATGTGTTTTTTTTTTTTCTCTCGTTAGTAAACTACATTCACTGTGTATCCTGAATTGTTTAGCTATACTTTCAAATGAACCACTATTATTTGATAGCTGTAGCAGATCGAATTATTTAACTTATTTATTTAGCTTATTTAAGCACCTAAAATGCTTTTTAGAGTTACGTTAATATTTTATACACATGTTGTGGTCACAAAGTTAATCCGAGCCTTGAGATCTGGTTTTGTGTGATATATTCTGTCACTGAGCTCCATTTTCCTGTCTGTACAGATGATTGACACTGTAACAGGACCTGGGACACAGCCCTTTGCAGCCCAGCTGAAGCCCCTGATTGATCTGGAGGGCCGATACCAACCAAAGCTGAGTGGCTTGAGGCTCATTGAAAGTGCACAGGACAACGGCCTCAGGATGACTGCCCGATTGAGGGAACTGGAGGTGAAGGACCTGCTCTCTCTGACCAGGTTCTTTGGTTTCACCTCGGAGACCTTCTCGCTGGCTGTCAGTTTGCTGGACCGATTTCTGTCTGTAATGAAGGTTTGTAAATGCAGTACGTTTTGTTTACCATCATAAAATCAAAACTGTTCTGGATTCTAATATCAATTTCCCTGTCTCCTACAGATTCAGCCAAAGCACCTTTCCTGTGTTGGCCTGTGCTGCTTTTACATTGCTGTGAAATCCACAGAAGAAGAGAAGAACGTGCCTCTGGCCAGTGACTTGATCCGCATCAGTCAGAATCGCTTCACGGTGTCTGACATGATGAGGATGGAGAAGATCATCATGGAGAAGCTCTACTGGAAGGTGAAGGCCCCCACGGCCTTGCGCTTTCTCCGCCTCTTTCACAGCCACGTCCTGGAGCAGCTCGACTCTGAGAGGTAAGGACAGACGGTCACACCAACCTGCAGGGCTGAGCTATGACTCAACAAGATTATATTTACTCTACTAAAATGTGTCTTCTCATATTTAGTTTGAAAGCTAACACTAACCAAAAATATTTTTTAGCCAACAGGCACAGTCCTGTTTGAAATCATGTAGCCTTTGAGACATGTGACAGCGTGTTAGAAAACAAATATGCACTTCCGTCTTTTCAGATATTACCTTTTTTGAAATATATAAATCCTTTTGGCTGGCATTTTTATTGCTGTTTATGTAAGCTGCACCTCTCACTTTGCTTTGACACTGAAAGCATTTTTTTTTTTTTTAATAGCATGAAGATCCTGAGCCTTGAGAGACTGGAGGCGCAGCTGAAAGCCTGTCACTGCTCATTTGTCTTCTCCAAAATAAAGGTAAGCCAAAATAACTACTCTCCCCACATTTTAGATAATGACCTATTTCAACATTTTCCTGCCTCTTTCATTGAAAATCAAACTGCTTTCATCTTGTATACTTTTCATTTGTAGTTGTATAACAGGTATAAAGTAGGTCATCTGTGCCGATTCACTCTAAAATAATTTCTGTGGCAGTTTTATTTATTTTTTGTAACAAGAAGCTGTGTTTGTTTCTGTGCAGCCATCTCTACTTGCCTTGGCTCTCCTGTGTTTTGAGGCCCATGAGCAACATGACCCTGAGCACCTCGACAAAATATCTGAGGCCTTGAGCAATCTGCAGCAGCAGCTAAATGTAAGTCCCTGCTCTGAGCCTTTGCGCTAAAGAATATACGAGTATTGTGCTGATTAAACTGGGCCCGTAATAGTAATTTCCAGCTCTAATAGAGTAGCTTTGTGTGATTAACAGTCCAAAATACTCTTTATTTTAAACCGAGCCTTTGTTCAGTTGTCTGTCAAATGAGCCCTTTAAGCCAGCTTTCTTTTGATTGGATCCTCCAAGCAGACAGAAGGTTTGAACAGCAGGTCAGTGGGACTTCTGGGCTCACAGCTACATCTGTGTGCCTTATTAAGAACATCTCATTCTCAAAAACATCACACAGATCGAAGAGTAGGAAAAACCTGTCTCAAACTGAGCTTTTGGCTCACAGGGATGTTTGACTCATTACTTGAAACTTTGGCATTTGCCATTGTAAGAGTCATTACACCAATCAAGCATAACATTATGAACACCTGCCTTTTGTGTTGGTCCCACTTTTGCTGCCAAAACACCCTGACCCCTCAAGTCATGGACTCCACTAGACCCCCTGAAGGTGTGCTGTGGTATCTGCACCAAGATGGTAGCAACAGATTCTTTAGTTGGGAGGTGGGGCCTCGATGGATTAGACTTGTTGCTTGATTGGATTGACATCTGGGGAAGTTGGAGACTAAGTCAACACTTCAAACTCATTCTGCTCCTCAAACCATTCCTGAACCATTTTTGCTTTGTGCCAGGGTGCATTATCAGACCAGGTCACCTTCTTCCATTGCTTGATGGTCCAGTTCTGATGCTTGCGTGCCCATTGTTGGCACTTTTGGCAGTAGACAGGGGTCAGCATGGGCAGCTTGACTGTTTTGTGGTTGTGCAGCCCCATTCATAAACTGCAGTGCACTGTGTATTTTGACACATTTCTATAAGAACCAGCCTAAACCTTTTCATCTGTTGGACCACACGGGCCAGCCTTCACTCCCCACGTGCATCAGTAAACCTTGACCGCCCATGACCCTGTTGCTGGTCCACCATTGTTTCTTCGACCACTTTTGATAGATACTAATGAATGCAGGCCTCAGGAGGCTGCACTCAACAGGAGCTGCAGTTTTGGGGATGCTCTGTCCTGGTCGTCTAGCCATCACAATTTGGCCCTCATCAAACTTGCTCAAATCCTTATGTTTGCCCATTGTTCCTGCTTCTAACACATCAACTTTGAGGACAAAATGTTTACTTGCTTCATAATATATCCTGCCCACTAACATGTGCTGTGATGAAGAGATGATCTGTTTTTCACTGCACTAGTCAGTGATTGGTGTATATGAATATATAAGGAAAACAAAATAGGTCAGCTTTAAAATTGCTTCCTTTTTTTTGGTCTATCAATTACCATAAGTTGATGATGATCCATCCAGAGTAGCTTTTGTTTTTGAATTTTAATGCTCCTTGGCATGTGTTAAGCAGAGTGTGATCTGATCACTTTTTCATCTCCTTCCCATTTCCTGCAGGTCAAAGATGGGGACCTGGTTTGCATGCGTGAGTTAGTTGGAAAATGCCTGGCTGAGTATGCCAACACCAAGTGCTGCAAGCCGAATGTCCAGAGACTTCGCTGGACCATTTCGGGAAGAACTGCACGTCAGCTGAAGCACAGCTACTACAAGATCGCTCACCTTCCCACCATACCCGAGTCAGCTTGTTAAAACCTGAGTCCAAGTGGGTGACCTTACATGCAGAGAAAGATTACAGCTGCCACCATTGTTACATCTTTGCAGTATGGTCACCCACTTGCAGCTCCAGCTTTATTTTCCTTACAGATCTTCATCTGTGATGATGGATGTCTTTAAGGAAAAACTTAAAAAAAAAACCTCTTTAAGTTTGTAACCATATGTTGATCGGACACAATTTTTCTATCCCTACGACAAGGAGTAATGCTTCCTCAGAAAGGTTGTTTCATTTTCCTGGTTGAGTTGTTTGCACAGGTGTCTAGTATGTTCTTGTTTAAATCCGTACCACGGTGTTTGGTATTTCCTGGAACGGGTTGCTGGTTTTAAGCTAATAAGTATAGAACCACCTAGGTCCTCAGTCCACCATGTGGAAGAGGAGGGAGAGGGATTTTGTGAACAGCAAAAATGGAACCAAAAATATCGGGCCCAAAGTCCTTCACTCCCACCCTAGGTTGATAAGCTGTCCTGAATGCACACTCCTACCCAAGGTGATAACTCTTTTTTTTTTTTCTCAATGGTTTATTTTGATGTGGCGAGGGAACTCTGGTTTGCACCAGTGAAGTGAAGCTAGTGATGACCTTTGACTCATCACAGTGTTTGAGATGAAACGTTAGCAGCGGTTACAGATGAGTTGTTTTCACCAACTCTTAAATTTGTGGGCACTGAGTGGAGCATCACAAATATAGAGTTCAGTTGTCTTTTTTTTTCTTAAGAGCACACAAAAAAGGAAAAAAAAAAAGTAATTGCAGTGGAAATGCAGGTTGGAATTTAGCGCATTTTCTGTGCCAGTTTCCCTGTTTAGTACGTCTCATTTTAGTGAAAAAACCCAAAATGTGGTCTCAAATTCAAAGTGACTGAATACACCATCTGATTAACCTATGTACTTGTACCTTTCAATAAAACTTTATTGAAAAGCTAATGCTGAGTGCATTTTTCTTTTTTTTTATTAAAACATCACAATTTTCATAACCAGTGTTATCAACTTCCTAAGTTGAAACTTCCCACGTCTGGTTTGCACAACTTGAGTCCTTTGTGGCTGAGACAAATGATGTGACAGCAAGTGTATCAGTTCTTTTCAAGGCAAATAGTTGTCACAGAAGACCTGATAAAGCCACTGTTCTGCACACTAGATGATGGGCAGCAGTAACTCCTCTGCATGTAATAACATCATGGTAAGGTCATTTCTGTAAACTGGAAAAGTCTGGACCTCCACCAGCAAAATTCCCAGAGATCTCTGCGCCGCTGAAGTCGAATCCAGGATTCTAACAAGAAAGGAAATTAGGTCAGAATCAGTAAGATGTTCTGATGCTTGGTCAAGGGTGGTACAAATTGTGATTGAGATGCCCTTAGGACAAATTTAAGGTTGAGAAACATTTTGTACAGATGCAAAAGGACAAACTCATCTGTGAGTGCTTCTCTCAACAGCTTCCAGAATCCCAGGAGCAGAAATAACATTGTAATGAGTGTTTAATAAAGTCCGAAGTTCGTGTTACCCAGTTCACTCGATGTAGCCAATCGGATTCCTATATGGTTTGGGATTCATGCAGAAAATAAGCTTGTGGAAAAAAAGTTTGACACTTAAAATTTTTGTTTAGCAAGATAATCTTTTTAAATTGATGTCACTTATTATTTTTGAAGCATAAATGAATTTGCAACAAATAAAATGCTAAAGCACAGCTGGTCACTACGGGAGTGAGAAACAGAAGGGGAGCAGGTAAGCTGGGACAGAATGTTAAAGCAAGATTTATCCCTAAAATAAAAGCTGACCTTAACTTTTGACCTGGGCTATAAATGAGCTGCGCCACAGCTGAATGACTTCAACTTCACCACCACTAAGCTGCTGTATCCAGTGTGATGAAGTCACGCAGCTACATGTCAAACTTCTGGAATTTGTGGGATATTTAATCTTGTAGAACAAGTCTTGTGTTGATCTTATTTCAAGCACCAAACATAAAACACCACACCTACACACACGCTGACTTTGAGATGAGGGACCCAGCATTACCAACCCAAAACAGTAATGTGATTACTAAATTTAGGGATAGTATTTCTATTCAATGTCACGTTACAATGTCTGATTATTCAAAACCTTGTATGCGAGGAGAAGAATTTTAAATCAATTCTGGATTTAACAGGGAGCCAATGAAGAGAAGCCAATATGGGAGAAATATGCTCTATCTTTGTACTCCCTGTCAGTACTCTAGCTGCAGCATTTTGGTTCAGCTGAAGGCTTTTCAGGGAGTTTAGGATAACCTGATAGTTATGAAATACAATAGAGAAGAGTGCAGCCATCTTCTGATAGCTGTTTCCATCGAGATAGCGTGCCATGTCACAAAGCTCAAATCATCTCAGTGGATTATTGAAAATGACACAGAACTCCACAGTCACCTGATCTCCATCGAACAGAGCACCTTTGGGATGTGGTAGAATAGGAGATTCACATCATGGATGTGCAGCTGACAAATCAGCAGCCATTGTGTGATGCTATCATGTCAATATGGACCAAAATCTCTGAGGAATGTTTCCAGCACCTTGTTGAATCTATGCCATGAAGAATTAAAGTAGCCCTGAAGGCAATGGGGGGTCCAACCCCAGTAGTAGCAAGATGTAACTAATGAAGTGGTTGGTGAGGATGTAAGCCCTTTGAAAATGGCCCCTTTTAGAAGGTGGTCCAAACCTGGCTGTGAAAGTAGCAGCTATGAAACCATGTGTAGAAGAAATGTATTAAAATTAATGTGTAACCTACTATGGTCTTTGTGATGCACAGTATAGTCGATGATGCTTCAGACGGCAGCAAATCAAACTCACCTCTCTCTGAAACCTCTCCAGAGTGAGCTTTCTCTGCATCTGGTCCTGGACCCAGGCATTCGCACAATACTCCCCCTCCAGCAGCGAGGACCAGCAGTTCCCCGCTTCTCTGTTGGTCTTCATCAGAATGATCTGGATGAGACATTTATCCTCTGAGGAGAAGATCAATGAAGCCAATGATACATCAACTGGCTTTTATGCATTAAAGTCTAATTGAAATTGAAGAATCTCTCCTTGCTACTTTACTTTGTCTAATCTAATAAACACACAAAGTGAACATAAAGCACCCAGTACCTTAACATAAATAACAGAAAAATGAATGACTGAATATACAGAACTCAGCCATTAGATTCACAGGTATGATTATTTCTATACTTTATAGAAATTATTTATGAATTTAAAAAAAATAGCTCCAGGTCCGTGAGGGTGTAACCTACCTAGTGTCCATGTACCCTCATCCGACACCGTTGTACCAAACAACTTTCCCTGGCAAAGAAAAAAAAATGTCAGGTTCTTTTATACAGTATATTTCATTATAGATAAACTGAATGTGCTTAACAGAAAAGATATAAACATAAAAACCTACATCTGCTTTGCTAAAAAGTAATAAAAACAACAAAATTTTACAAAGTTATAAAATACAATATACACACATGTGTGTAAGCCTTTGAGAATCAAAAAGTTTAGATTTTGTTTTTGACACAGTTGCAGCTGACCTCAGGTCAGCACGCAGCTTGTTCCAAAAAGCAGGACCACAGTAACTGAAAGGACCAACAGCACACTGAGATGTGATTCTGGGGACAGTTTATAGATCTGCACCTGATGCCCTGAGAGGTCTCACTGTGTTACAGGCAAAATATAGTGAAGTTATATACTGTATATGTACACATGGCAGTCACACTAACAGTTAATTAACTGTGAGGTGGACAAGCGTGATGATTCTGACTGAGCGGGACTACATGAAGCTGGATCATTTTGGTTATTGGTCATTTCAGTCGCTGGGACACAGACACAGACACACAGATACAGACACACAGACACAGAGACACACAGACACAGAGACACACACACACAGACACACACACAGACACACACACAGACACAGACACAGACACAGACACACACACACACACACACACACACACACACAGAACCCTGCCCTGCATTTGCGTTGCTTAACTGCACTGCTGAGCTCCATTCATGGTTAATCAATGAAGAGGAAATGTTGATCCTAGATTCTAATTATCCTTCGCAGTGGCCTATTTCCATCTGTATCTTCCTTTGTTTTCCTGATCCTTTTTCATCCTTTCCCCACCTCTGTCTCAACACTCTTTTCCCCACTTCATTTCTCAGCCTCTTTCTTATATCTTTTTTTCTCCCAAATTTGTTGCGTATCGCCTCACTTCATCTCTGTCAGCTCCACTTTTCTGTTTTGTTCCCTGTCATTCTCCTCAACCCACCATCCCCACTACCAAGACACATTTATAGTTGAATGGTATTTCAAACAGTAGCTATCTGCTGAATGAAAAGGATTTGCTGACTCCCCTTCTCCTCTCCTCCCCATCGCTCTCTCTCTCTCTCTCTCTCTCTCTCTCTCTCTCTCTCTCTCTCTCTCTCACACACACACACACACACACACACAGCAGCCATGTTTGGGGGTGTGGTCCCTAAAGAGTGATGTTTTAATGAGTGAGCTGCAGCAGGGCTGATCACTGTCTCTCTGTGCTGCTGACTTTATGATGAGCAGGAAAAGGTACGAGCGCCTGTGTCACATCATCCTCATGTTTTTCATGTCCCACCTGGCGTGCGCTGAGCCATACCTGTTTGTGTATTTTGGTTTGGCTGCAGTACTTTGATGCATGCTTTCATTTTGTTAGTTACAATAGTTTGATTGCTTTTATGGCTCTTTGTGCAGTGTTTTTTGTTTGGTTTTTAGTATTTATGTATGAGGGAGTGTGAGGGCCACAATAATAATATTTTTTTAAATTGTGCATTTTGAGAATAAATTTAAAATTTGGAAAAAAAAGTCAAAATGTGGAGATTAAAGTTGTTGTTTCTACCCTCTCCAAACTGTCTTGTGTTATGAGTCGGTGAGGCTATACTCCAGAGTAACGAGGAGATCGTGAACACGATGCAGTGATGGACATTAGAGAGCCGGTGCAGACAGCTGCATCGGCTCAGAAGGAAAAAACACACAAACTGGACAGATATGAGGAAATCGCACCTTCGTGCAGTACAGAGGGGACGTCACATGACACAATAAGACAGATTTCAAAACAGTTTTTTGACTTTATTCTCAAAATGCACATTTACATTTTTTCTTGATGCCCTAATACTGCTTCATATTTCTGTGCTGTTCTGGTATTAAACTGCAGCTGAGGAATGGATCAGCTTTCAGTTTGCCTTTCCATTGTTTCTCCTGCTTTGTCAGTTTAAAGTCTTCTTCCTCTGCAGATACCAACCAGGCCCTGCGGCTCTGTCTGGGTACCAAGACCACCGGAGCAGAGTTTGGCGCCGTCTCTGCTCTCAGCATCAACCACGACTGCTCTCGACTTCTCTGCGGGTTTGCCAAAGGACAGGTAATAAGAGAAGCTACGATATACTTTATCCTTTATTTACAGCAGCTAATATAATAATAATATTCTACTGCATGGCACTGAACAGCAGCGGCCCTCCAATCTCATTGTATATCCTGTGTAATGACAAATAAAGGCATTCCAGTAACAAAGGGCCCTCACAGCTGAGCTCATGGCATGGTGCTCTGTGCTGATGTTTGCTGGAGTCAGCTGGGTGTTTCTAACTGGCTTTTGCATAAAATTACTTCCTGTGCCCAGTAGGTGGCGTGCGAGAACACCCACTGCTTACATGTTGCTGTATCTGATGTTGACACTTTTATCAGTTAATGCTGATTTCCTGTTGACACTTTGGATAATGTTGGCACATGGATGTCTGCAGACAGTTTAGAACAGACTGCACATCACTTTCCTTCCATCCACACATCGTAAATGGTAAATGAACTAGTTCTTATATAGTTCTGACTGAGCACTCAAAGCGCTTATACAACACGTCTGCATTCACCCATTCACACAAGCACTTCCATGTGTAGCTAAGATAAGTGCCTTTATTATCCAGCATTCACACACATTCATACTCCAACACTTGCGTCGGAGAGCAACTTGGGGTTCAGTATCTTGCCCAAGGATACATTGGCATGCAGCCCGGAGCAGCCAGGAATCGAATCGCCTACCTTCCGATCACTAGGTAGATGCTGAAAATGACTCAACACTGCATTTAATCTATTATTAGATTCAATTGGCTTCTCTCAAAATGTAAAAGAGCCGTCCACCATTTTAATCACACTCTGGATCTTGTCCTGACACAGAAACTGAAGATTTAACAGTATTCCCTGAAAGCCCCCTCCTGTCTGATCATTTCTTAGTAACATTCACATTTACTTTAATGGATTCCACAGCAGTGGGGAATAAGTTTTATTACAGTAGAAGTCTTTCTGAAAGTGCTGTAACTAAGTTTAAGGATATAATTTCTTCATTATTCTGCTCTTCAGTGCCAACACAGTGCAGAGCAGCTACCTAAACTCTGCTGGAGGTTTCTTCCTGTTAAAAGGGAGTTTTTCCTTCCCACCGTCTCCAAGTGCTGCTCATAGGGGGTCGTTTTGACTGTTGGGTTTTCTCTGCAGTATTGTAGGGTTTTTACGTTACATTAAACAGCGCCTTGAGGCGACTGTTTGTTGTTGTGAACCTGTCATGTAACCTACATACACACTGGATGCGTTGCCTTTTTTGCAAATAAATCGTCCTCATAAAACGCACTGTGAAAGAGATGAAGTT